>JAODAH020036257.1:0-98661 GCA_027574865.2 Coproporus ventriculus | reverse complement strand
TTTTGACATTTCAATTTTGACATTTTCACTTTCACACTTGATATTTTCACTTTTGACATTTACATTTCTGACATTTACGCTGTTGACATTTTACTTCTGCCATTTTAACTTTTGACATTTTCAGTTTTGACATTTCATTTTTGACATTTTCACTTTGAACATTTACACTTGACATTTTCACTTGACATTTTCACTTTTGACATTTTTACTTTTGATATTACTCTTTTAACATTTCATTTTTGACATTTTCACTTTTAACATTTACACTTTCGACATTTTCACTTTTGATATTTCACTTTTGACATTTTTACTTTTGATATTTACACTTTTGACATTTCATTTTTGACATTTTCACTTTTGACATTTTCACTTTTGGTGTTTACATTTTTGACATTTAATTTTTAACATTTCACTTTTGATATTTACACTTTTAGCATTTACACTTTTAACATTCTCCCTTTTATTTATTTTTTTTTAATTTTCTTGATTTTTTCGGTTTCTTGAAAATTTTTAATTTTTTGGCTTTTTTTCGATTTCTTACGAATTTTTAAATTTTTAAATTTTTTCCGCCATTTTTCGATTTTTTCGGTTTTTTGAGAATTTTTAATTTTTTTTCCGCTATTTTACAATTTTTTCTATTTCCGATGCACTCTGAAGATTTACGGTTACGATTACGCTTTTACGATTGCACTTTGACGGTTACACATGCGTCACTTCCTTTAAAATTCACTCCCACCGCCGCTAAAAAAGTTTTACTTCAAAAATCGCATTTTTTATGAAACTTTTATCTTAAAATATCTAATTTTCCATTAAAATCCCATATAATCTTTGAAAGTTATCTAACTTCTGTTTTGCGTAATTTTTGTTTTCAATTTTCGATTTTTTTGCCTTTTTGGGGTTTTCGGTTTATTTATTTTTTTAATATTTTGGATTTTTCGATTTTTTACGTTAAAGCTTCTGAATTTTATTTTTCAATTTTTTATTTTTCTTTAGATGAATGAGAACATTTTTCAAATTTTCCTATTTTCTAAATATTCAATTTTTTTATTTTTCAAATTTTACAAATTTTTATTTATTTTCAATTTTGTTTGGTACACCTGCAAAACGTCACGCAAACAAAAATTTCATACGTTACTTCGCTAAAAAAATAAATAAACATCAAGTAACAACTGATCAACAGCAATTTCCTATTTCATTTAAATCAAGCAACCTAACATCAACGTACATCAGTTAAACAAAAATTATTTGTAAAACGTCAACACATCACACAAAAAAATCTATTCCTATCCCATAAAACCAAAAAAATCTTCAATTGCAATTGCAATAAACTCACAAAACGATCAACACTTTGCAAATTTTAAAAACAAACAATCAATAAAATTATTTAAATTAAATCCATAATGGCCACCACCAACCCAAGTTACAAACCCAATGAGGGAAAACGTGAAGAATTTAGAAGATACCTGGAAAAGACTGGCGTAATGGATGCATTAACCAAAGTCCTTGTTTTGTTATATGAAGAAACGAATAAACCAGATGATGCTTTGTTGTTTATTATGAATTCGTTGGCGAAACAAACAGGTAATGAAACAATTGATGAGCTTAAAATACAAATAGCGGAATTGCAAGAACGGGTGGCGAAATTGGAAGCAGACAATATGAAGTTCAATGAAACTGCAGATGCTGAAGAAGTACCCGTGCAAGAGGAAGCCGGCGAAGCCGAGCAAGACGAACCTCCAGCGGTTGTTGCAGTAGAGTAACGAACCAACTCTTTATTATCTTTAAATCTTTGACATTTTAATTCATAAGAGCTTTGCGTTTTATAAAAAAAAAAAAAAAAAAATCAAAACAAAACCGAATATATTCTGAAAATTTGGAAAGTTGAAAAAATAAGAACATGAAGAAGAAAAAATTAATGGAAAATGGGATAGAAAGACATATATAAAAATACATCAGTTTCAAATGGCATTTCTAAAGAAAATTTTGACAAAAAAAATATTTAAAAAATCATTCTGACATAATGAAATATGTTGGACCAAAAAAAAAAAAAGATTCAACCCCAATTAAAAGAGAAACCTGGAATAAAGCACGAAAATAAAAATATGTAGTGAAAAAAAAATGAAGGAAAAAGTTTTTTTCGAAAAATTGAAGAAACACGGGAAACAATGTTTGAAAATGGATTTGTAATTTATGTAATCGTTTCTGATTTCATAACTGAAAATGAAAGGTAAATTAATGCCATTTATATTGAGATTCAAATATTATTCCAACACAGCCTTTAATTTTAATGTAGATGGCGCTAATTAGGCTCTTTTTTTCGGTTACAAAATATTAGTTTTGGTATATTTCATTACTTATTATCTTTTTTGCATTTAATTGATATTTGGTTTGAATAATAAACTTTATTAGCCTTATTTTTTTAATACAAATTTTTGTTTGGGTTGAAACAGAATTTCTGTAAACTTTTGTAGATGTAACCATGGTAATCGATTGACTGCCACTAATATCTTTGATTTTGATATTTTGACAGTTTCACTCTTGTTCCCTGCAATTTTGATTGCTGCTTGACTATCAGACTAAATCGAGCTGCCGGTGTTGAAAATCGAGGTGTCTGCTTAGAGAGAAATTCAATTCCGACGTAGGTTTAGGGCAAAATATCTCCACACAATCACTCGAAGCCATCTTGGAACAATTTGTGTGCCAGGCCCGATTTTCAGTACTTAAAGGTCTCTCCAGGCTATCCCATTACATTTTTTTATTTAGAGAAAATCTTTGCCTGATGTGGTTGCTTCCCATTTCTAAAAGATGTTCTTTAACATCATCAGTTACTTGCATATGGCCAACCAGTCCTCTTTACACAATAGCCAATGTGATGACAATTTAACCTCCGCTGTTATTACAAGCTCCAAAGGATGAAGATTTAGTATTTTATCTATGGCGGCAATGAATCCAGACAAGTCAACCTCTTGACGGAGCCCATCAAGGATTTAGTCCGCCTTTGACTCGTTTGTTCCACCATACCATAAGCCATCATGGGGGTCATACTGTCATCAGAATTGTGTAGAGGAAAGATGGCTTGTAATGGCAGTTGATGGTGAATATTGGAAATTGTGATGGCCAGCATGTACAACCAAAGTTCGTAACGGTCAGGTGATGTGTCCACACAAGAGGCCCACATTGGTCGGCCATTTTCAGTACAATTTTACCTGTGGGCCATCGTAGTCCAATAACACCCATCAAGACTCGCTCATTTACCGGGCTAATGTGTATATCAGGGTTGCCATATCTTAAGATCGCATTTCTTACGTGATAAGTGGGGAAGACCGGGGGTTATTTAAATGGAGAAAAATATAAAAAATTTTGTTTGATTGTTTTTAATTAATTTTTATTTAAACCATTGTAACATGTAAAAAAAAATTTTTACCCTAAACTCTAGATAATATTTCGCTTTGCACAGAAATAAATAAATTTTAATATTTTTTTCGTTTAGCTTTAATCACATTCTTCCGATAGACAGCTAATACACGTAAACATTGTAAGCTTATTAATAAATTTACACAAATAAATGAAACTCAATTTAATGTAAGTTTTTACATGGGAAAAGTTGCCCCATCTTAGTTCTCGTAAATCATTGTTCTAAAAAATTGAAATGAATGAATTTTGAATCAATAATGTACTTAAGGGTTCAATAGATTTTCCCACTATTTAAAAATAAATATATAGTTTACTATGTTAAAGCAATTATAAAAAATTATAGAAAAGGACGCGAAACCTTCTAAATTTTTAAGCTTGTAAAAAAAAATTGCACATGGCGTAAAGCTAATTTCCGATATAAATAGGTTGGTAACATGTTTTTGAGTGAAGCATGTTATCAAAACTAAATTACGCATAGACATATGTCAACCTCACTTTTTAAGGTTACATACAAGCCTGAAGTAAATAGAAATAATAATAATGAAGTTGCTTCTGATTAGATAGTAGATTGAACATAAAGTAACAATGATAAATTAAAATTGGCACTCCTGCATTATTGCAAATGGCCGTAAATTTAAGGTGGGAAAAGCAAACATTGCGTGTACTTTATATATGTCCTTGGCACATAATGGCTATATGGACATTTTTGCATCTATACCAAGAAAACAATTTCTTATCAACTTAAAAAATGTTATTTTTCTATTTTATTTATTTGTAAGCAATTACATTCCGTAGAAAATTTTTGTGACGTTGCATTCCATTTTCTTTCATAATAAATTCCATAGATTTCCAACATAATAAAAAAACATATTTTCGAAAATATTTATTACATTATCAAAAATTGAGTCACGAACGCAATAATAATTCACTTTTTTTTAAAATAATTGTTCACATTTTTCAACGTATTTAATATTTTCCAATATTTTTTCGATATTATATTCTTTCATATTTTTTAACATTTGACATTTTTGGCATTTTGACACTCAGACATTTTTATTTTTATTAACTTATTAAGATTTTTTCACATTTTAATATCATTTGATGTTTTTTGACAATTTAACTTGTTGTAATCTTATCTTATTACATTTTGACATTTTTATATTCTGACATTACATCACTTTTACTTTTGTTGTTACACGTACATAACTTCTTTTCTTTTTTTATAAAAATATTTTTGAAATTTTTCTCGTCTCATAATTCATGCGACTCCATCAACGTCATTGTTAAAGCACTAATAACTCATGTTGAACCTGTTAGTTTTCCTAGTCACTTTCCATGTTGTTGTTCGATTAATTTACAGTATAACAATAAATTCGTGCTTATTTATAAATTATTGAAAATGCATATTTACGAACAAAGGATAATTTTCGCGATGCGGATTGTTGAGCTGAATCATTAATCCACGCTTCAGATTCTTTGAAATGTGGTGACATAATAACTTCCTACATACAATAAATTTGAATGCCGCATTCATACCAACATCCAAAAGATGCTATAAACTACCATTTGATGGCATCCATTTCGTCTTAAATTGATACTTCGAGACTATTTCCCTGCATTGTTCTTACATTTATTTTCTAACTTATTTGAATGGTATCCCTTATAAAGAAACTCTATTTTCACGAACTTAAAAAGTTAAATTTTTCCTGTTTTGACTTTTTCCAATACTTCATTGTTCGATTTAACTTTCTGCATTTTTTATGTTATGGTTTTTCAAATTTCTTTTTAATTGTTTAATTTTTCAAGTTCGTTAAAACTCAAGGATTGATTAATATGAATCAATTGATAATAATTTATCTATGAATTATAATATGAAACATATTTTTATAAAAAATGTAATATTTTTATAACGTGTATAATAAAATTATTACACAAGGTTGTATGCATTGTGTTTATCAATTACACTCTACGGAGTTATTGTCACATTCGATTCGATCTAAAAGATATCTAGATATATTATTATATTCTATGAATATATAGGTACTTATTAGTATTGCATGTGGGCAAAAGTATAAGCAATTATTATATGTAATTGCGACACAATTAATAATGTAGAAAAAACGCTTTTAATGTTCACATCAGGGCTATTTTTATACTTTAACAATACAATCTTATAAATGTGTTTTCGAATGCCTAAAAGCGTAGGACAAATTAAAAAAGAAATGAAGAAACTATGGTACGCGTATACTATGCGAAAATATTAAAAATTTGAAAAAAAAAATTATTGAAACAAAAAGATCGAAGATATCTGGTATATACAAACGAGGTGTGTAAATTAAGTAATGAAACGGATATTTTCAATTGTTTTATTCGAATATAATTACAATTCAATATTGTCCCTCTTAAAATAATTTCCTTGAGAATCCGCATAGTGCTATAAATGACTCCTTCCAATTCTCATTTCAGTGCGGGAACTTGGATATTGGAATAACCTTAAACTGTTCGGTTACAGACGTCTAATTATTTTCAAGAGTTCCAAAATGACGTCTCGACGATCCCAGTCAGGAATGTTTTTTTTTCTGGCCAAAAACTCGTTTATTGAAATTGTTGTGTGACAAGTCACATTGTCGTAATGCAACAACCTAATGTGCAGTTTTTTTCGAAGTTTTTCAAGAAAATTAACTGTTTGGCCTTGAGACACTAATTCTCTGTTGACGATTCCCTGGCTGTCAAAATAGAAACTCAGCATGCATTTGACCTTTGATTTGCATTTCTGCTCTTTTTGGGCCTTGCAGAGTTGGAAGGGATCCAATAATTTCAGATGCCTTTCTGGACTTGCCAAAGGTTTTTTGGAACCATTTTTGCATAAATTTTTCTCAATCCCAATGAATTGGTCAAAACCTGATAAATTAGGGTGCGTCAAATTCAATTCTTCACCTATTATTTTGACCATCAACCTGCCGACATTTTTAACGGTAATTGAATATGAAACCCTTCGGCTGGTTCATCTTTAATTAATTCTCTTCCTTCTGAAAATGCCTTAAGCCACCGAAAAACCCCTGGACCTTTAACTGTTGAAGTTTTATAAAAATTTCCATTGCACTGTGCTCAAGTCGGAAGCAAAACCTGATAGCTTATCGTTGCTTGCAATTAATGTTACTCATTTTTAGAGCGCACCAGAAAAAATGCTTCATAAAATAAAAACAGTTACCGACATCCAAATAACTTTAACAAGTTTAAATTCGGGCTAAAAGTATATCACATATACACTTGCCGTCCCTCGCATCACTTGTTACCAGTCTCATTGCTTAATTAACACACCTCGTATATTATTAACAAATAAATGTTATTATCTTTTTATTGCGAATTTTGAAATGAAGAAAATCATCAAAATAAAGAGAAAAAAACTTATAAATGAGGAAATTTGTGAAAATGTTAAGAATCGTTGAAAATATCGAAAATTGTCAAAAATTGTAAAAACTATAAAAATCGCCAAAAACTATATAAATCGTCAAAAAGCAGGAAATTCGCCATACTGAAAAATTTTTTGAAAATCAAAATCCCGGAAAATAACATAAATCGTTAAAAATAGTTAAAAATGGCGAAATATCGTTAAAATTAAGATGAAAAAAATATGTTGAAAATGAATAAAAAAAAGTGTTAAAACGAAAAATCCTTAAAAATCGTTAAAAAATTGAAAATCACAAAAAAATGATCTTCAAAGATTACTATGATTGTTAAAAATGTTAAGATTCGTCAAAATGACAAAAGGCCGTTGAAAGCGACAGAAATTTTTAAGATGAAAAAATGGTAAAAATCTTTTTAATTTAATGGAAATGACGAAAAAAAGTTGTGGTACAGTTTATCATAAAAAATAAATTAATACTGATATCAAATGTCAAAATATCAATTTATAAACATGGATAATTGAAAATCTGTTCATGCTAAATGAAAATTTGTAGAAAAATATAAAATCCAACCGGAAAAACAGTTGTTCGAGTTTCCAATTTGTCATTCGCATTTAATCGCAATGCCATGCTGTTATAAATTTATGTATTTAGATTAACTGTACTTTTACTATAATATGCATCAAGAGCAGGCGCACGCTCGCGCGCGCGCGCTCCTTTAATTTATTATTTGAAATTATTATGCAGATATATAGAGCCCGCGTTTTCATATTATTACACTTCCTTTAATCGTTAAAACTTTATAATATAAAGATAATTATGTATTTCACCTAACAGATCTTTTAAGATTTATTGGAACGAAGAATAGTTCTACCTTTTATTACAATCTAATTTTAATGAAACACTTTAACTTAGTCTTAACGATATAAATCAGTGTGTTTTTATGATTTTCTGATGTTTCATAAGTTAAATCAGAGTCACATTTCCTGTGGCCGACATTAATTTTATAAAGTAGGCTGATGAAAAAAAAAAAATGCATATGGCAAAAATTAATTTGCGCTAAAAATAGGTTGGCAACGTGTTTTTGAATAAAGCAGTGTTACCACACACACCATACGGCTTATGATTATCGCGATATTTTACAGAAAATGCGATTTTTTATGGAAATTTTGATTGATTTTAGTAAATTAGTCATTCTTATTCAATTTTTAGGTTATAATGAATCAAAGGAAGATTGAATGATTGTCGGTTCAAATAGATGGAAAGAGATGGATTGACAGTAGATCAGATGTATCAGAAAGAGATAGAATGATAATAAATTAGAAATTTCTTTGTTTTCCATCAATTTTTAAAATTTTTGAAAATTGTTAATATAGTTGATTGGATTTTCTTGGTGATTACATCATAAAACAAGTGGAGTGATTTTTTTTTTTTGAAAAGTCTTAAAAAAATGTCGTGAAGGTGCGCGTTTCTCCTTGAAAGAGGGTGGTAGGATAAAAAAGTTTGGGAACCGCAACCCAAGAGCATTGCCAAAAGGACCTTGAAATAAAAATGTCAAATAACCAAATGTCAAAATGTGAAATATCAACATATCAATAATCAATTGTAAATTTGTCAAAAAATGCTGCTAAGAAATAAGAAAATGTTAAAACGTCAAAACCGCGAAAGAATGACAAAATATCAAAAAATTAAATATCAAAATGTCAAAAGATGAAATTTGCCAATTTTTAATATAAAAATTCAAAATGTCAAAATATTAAAAAGGGAAGTGGAAAAATGTCAAATATCAAGTCAAATTTCAAAATGTCGATATTATTTACGCTTTTGTCATTTAATAATTTGGCAGTAGATTTTTAACATTTGACATTTGAATCATTGACATCAAACTAGTTTGAAAGTTTTGTCAATGTCAAAATCTTGAAATATCTTTTTTTTTAGAATCAACAGTTTTTTTTTATTTTTGTTTCATTCTAAATATTTTTTTAGACAATTTTTGACAGATTATTTCGATTTTTGAATTTCGATTTTTAAAATTTTTTGATTTTATAGAGATTTCTTCATATATTCCTCGATTTTTTCCATTTCATCTGTTTCTTTCGCGCGGGACATCTAAGAAGGGAAAGTTCGAGATTCGAAGTAATCAGATTTTTTATCTTGGAACCGTAGTGTCTGAATAAAAAGAAAAAAAAAATAGAAAATGCGATTTTTAATAAATAATTTTTTTTGTAATAATGATCTAGATGGGGCTACAAGGTTATGTTATCCGTCATCCACCCAATAGCTTCTTAATGAAGCTTGTTGTTGTTGTATACCAACCTATAAAAATAAAATGAACCTCGTAACTATTTGAATGTAATTTAAAATGCTAGCAGAGCGGCGGGGACGAGAAGGAGTATTGTTACCCCCTTACTTATTTGCTATATTGTCAAGTTCGTTTTGGTAATGCTCTTAAGCATTTTCGACTGGTTGACTTTTCAATTCAAATTTTCAATGAATACTTGGAAAATTGAAAATTTCCATAAAAAATTTGTTGCCTATATCCAATGCAGGAAGGATTTCACAGAATGCCTATATAAAAGAATTATTTAAATCCATCTTGAATTTTCCGAGATTATCCGGAACACAGGTTACCACTTTTTTTTTCGTTTATTATTTTATTGTTGTTCACCGGTTTGCATTTAACAGCTAGTATTTACGGGATAATATAGATAACTTTTATGTCGATTGCTCAGCAGCAAAATGCGCCTCCACTTGTTCCAAGGTACGTAGCACACAGCTACGACCCAAGCTACGCTTGTTATTCCGACAGTTGTTCAGATAGAGTGCAAGGAAACGGTCGGACGGTTCTCTCGACTCTTTCTCGCGCCCGGCCGCGTTTGCTAGCCTACAAACTTTAAAACGAGTTTTCAATATTTTTTTTTTATTTTATTAACTACACACACACACACATACACCGGATTAAAATCCACAGGCCTGACTTACTTATTTCAGTGTGTACGTTGTTTTTTTTTAAGTTTTAATTAATTTATTTTGATCAATTGACGGATTTGTGTTTTTGGATTAAGTTAATAAAAAGTGGAGATCATAAAATGTAAGTAGAACCTTTTCATTGTGTTGGAATTGGGTTAGTCGCCTTGGGTTCTTTGCGGGCATTCAAATCACCCTTAAGGTGCATTTAAACTGAGTTTAATAAAACGTTCCTTTTTGGTTTTGTTTGCTTTGTTAAAGCGGAAAGTTGATTTGAAATAATTCTTTGATTAAATGTGGTTTATTATTATACCTGTATTATAATCTTTTACTAAAGAACTAAAAACCGTGCGAATAATGAATGCACTTTAAAGCACGTAGTGTTTTAAAAATTATTAAATAATATCTGCGATAAATAAAGAATGAACTTATTTAAGAATGTAAAAGAATTAATAACATTTTAAAGGGGAAATTTAAAGAAATATTAAAAATAGAAAATTGGAGAAATTAATATTTCAAAAAATACAAAAAATACGATTTTCTCAAATTTCCTGTGATGTCAAATAATATATTAATGTTTATCAATATTTTTTGGCATTTTTTATATTTTTGTTTTACAAAATTGACCTTTTTAACAACATTCGAACACAATTTTTTTGTTTTACATCATTTTTTTGGTTATTTTAATGTTTTTTCGATATACATATTTGTAATTTTTAATGTAGGTACTCATATTTTCTGGATTTTTTTTTGTTATTAGTGAAAAATTAAAAATTAATTTTTTTTTGAAAAATCAAATAATTTATAATTAAAAAAATGTTAAATATTGACATGTCAGTTTGATATTTCATGAGTGTCGGTGGTACTTAGGTAGGAACATTGGACACTTTTATAATGTTGAAATTTTAACTATTGAGTACATTAAAATTTTAACATTTCACATTTCGACAGTAACAATGTCATTTTTATAAATTGATAAAAATTCCACTTTAGTATTATGAAATTAAAAAGTATATAAGGAAGAAAATGTTATTCTCTTAAAAAAAAAAAATGAAACCATAAATCATTTCATGTTAATTAAAACTAGTTTTTAAAATTTAAGTATGTTAATTACGATTTTTTGTGTAGAATTTATTGCAAAACTAATTTTGAAAATAAATAACTCGCAAAATGGATTTTATTATTGGTAATTTGAAAATACAATACAATTTTGAAATAAATGTGCTATAAAAATTTGAATGGCACGTTATGGTGGTTTTCCATGGCTTATTATTATTATTTTTTTATTATCTTATTTTTTGTGGTAAATAAAAAATGATGAAAATTTTGCGTTGTAGTTTTTTAAAAATTTTTATGGTTTTTACGAATTTCATATATACAATCTAAAAATAACAAATTAAAAAAATCGAAGATAAAAAATATTAAATATCGAAAAATCAAAAAAATATTATATCGGTTGGAAGGATATTGATTGTGGTGATAATGATTTGATACGGAACCCTAAAAAGTTGAATAATATGTGTTTGCCAGTAATTTGAATCTGACATTCGAATAGAATTAATTAACATAACACGTAACCGGCTATTTCCACGATGAAATCATAATTATCTAACAAATTCGCTTATATGATATGATACATTCATTTCTGCAAGTGCAAGGATAATCAACTCTCGAATGCAATTCATAAGGTTAGGGCGTGATAATTTACAGCCGCACCTTCAAAATTCAGATGAAGAATTAGAATTATTTCAAATCATTTTTAACATTTTAATCAAGCAAGGTGATAGATACATTAATTCAAAGGTTGGAATCAAATTTGCAAATTAAATGACAATTTTTATACATTTGGATCAGGTCAAGAGTGCTTGATTTCGTCAAGGATTTATCAAAAAATCAAAATTTCGAGGCAAACACTCCAAATCTGTAGTTTCCTTCTTACAATTTTGTTACATAAATATGTAATGAAATTCAAATATTTAAATGCAAAAAATTGAAGAGATCAAATTTGTATGTAAAGCTGGGAACACACTTTGCAACTTTTTCAGAAATAGTTATCTCGGGCTTTGTATGTACACTCAGCGGAACATTGCGCGAAACAGTGACGAAGTAGTTGCTCTTATTCAAGAAATCATCTAAGGATATGCAACAGGTAGCCGTACTGCAGCATATTTTCTGGATTTTATGTCCGTGATGTTCACGACAGTTTCTTACATGAAACTAAAGAAGTTTTAATATTTTAACAAATTTAAGAAATCTAAAAAATATGTGAAATTAAAAAAAGAATTGAAATTTTTTAACCTGTCCTGAAACAAGTTGTTTGATTGTCGTAGAATAAAAATTCTATCGATTGCAACGCCATCTCAACTAGCTTTTTCTAATTTTATGAATATAAGTGTCTAAATTTGAAGTATCCCGCTATCCTTCTTAGAATTAGTTGTTTATGTATGAAAGGAGTAATTAAATAGCTTGTGGCTTTGAATTTAAAAATAAAATGCGTTTTGTAATGTAATGATTATAACAGCACACTTCGAGCATGAAATATGATGTATCGATGATGGCATGTATTAATATGCACAATTAAATGTAAATACAAGCCTATATCGGTGTCATCCGTTACTTACTGTATTGTTGTGAGCACAAGTTAACACTCTGTTGAACATTCATCTCTGATTCGAATGAAATTTTTGTTTTTAAGTCTTTTCATTCATTTGCATTGTTTCTATTTTTATGTAGAAATTATTCTTTTCTCTTTCTTTTAAAATTTACAGTTAACTAATAACTATCCTTGAATATCATAAACAATCAGTGAATAATAACATACTGGGATCAATTAAAATTTTATTAATTTCAAAAACCTGCTCAGTCCAAAAATGATCTTTGATTTTTGGAAAATTATACATTTTGCTACAAAAATTAGGAAAATATATGTCTCGATACTTTTCGATATAAACTTTAATATTAGTGATATTAATAGTACCAAATATATTACGGATAGTTTTAGTTCGATATTTATCGATTATCGATATTTACTCATCGATATCCCATCCCTACTTGTGGTATACATTCCTTCCCTCTAAATATCCCTTCGGGAATCTACAAAATTGTTTTTATTGAAGATGACAAGACGGTAGGAAAGTTGTTCGGTGTCATGGAGTCGACAAAATTTGGGTACCTCATTACATTTGCTACACATGAGTTGAAGGAGTTGGTCGATATCCAAAGGATGAAGAAGCGAACAGATGTGGAGTTTCAATGGTGTGGCGAGAATTTTGAGAAACAAATTTAAGTTGCACAAAAAGAAGTCTACAGTAATCAAATTTTTAGACAATAAGAAAGATCCGAACTGCAAATCAATGCTACAGATGTACAAAAATTTAGGCTTTTGTCTGAGCTTCTTAAATTCAAATTTGGACTATTTTCTTGAAAATCAGGATGTCACTAGTGAAAAGATCGGTGAGGGATTTCGCAGAAAATGAAGAAATGGAAAAGGGATAATGACAAACTATGGCTGAATGTTAAGACGATATGAACACCATAGAGAACATAAAAAGAAAAGGGTGAAGCAGAGCGTGAGCCATCCAAAAAAACTTCCATACATGGAACAGACTGACGCAAGTTAGTTGCTTCATCCTATTGGGACTCTTCAATGTTTGATTAAATTTTGGGTAAGACCGTGAAGCAAATTTGTTGTTTGCAAAAAATATTGCACACAATAAAAAATAAAAAATAAATAAATAGTTAGTACTGTTGAAATGAATTAAGAACCACGTGACCTTTACTCTTCCTCATTAGTTGATTAATTGAAAAGAAGGTGTAGGTGTTTGACGTGTTTACTGGAAGTATCTAGAAGGAATTAAAAGTAGAATTTAATTATTTAATTAGTATCAAAGTAGAGAAATGGAATAAGGTCAGTAGAGTGCCTACATTATCTTGATCATAATAAATATTTACATGTTGTAGGAAAATTGTTTATAATGTGGCAATAAATAAATAATAAATGGCGAGACTTGTACAGATTACCTGTGCACGTGTGTGAAAGTTCTTAGGAATTCGAACTAAAATCAATTTCTAGGTTTATTTCGTTTGGATGACCCAAAATGATTCCACAATAATACATTTTCTAAACAGGAAAAATAAAAAATTCTGAAAAAAATTTTAAAACATCAAACGTTAACTTGTTAAAACTTTAAAACCTTAAATATCTCTATATCAAAATGTTAAATGTTAAATATTAAATCAACTTATCAAAATAACAAAAATGTCAAAACATATAAAAATTCAGTTAAAAAAAAAAAAGAAAATTTTAATGTCAAATGACACAATATCGAAACGACAAATGTCAAATGAATTTTTGACCTTTTTATTTGATCGATTTGAATCCTTCTGACTTTCTTTCTTCCCAATATTGAAAAATCCCCTCAAGGACCTTTTCCTTTAACCATATTATTCACTGCAACACATCTATATCTTCCAGGAATTTGTTAATTATTTATTTATGTTTGCTGTTTTATAAACGTGAAGAAGTTAATCAAGCTGGCAACCATGTGCGGATGTGACGTCACGTTGCAGCAATGTCGTGCAATAGAAATTGTATTGAATAAAGTATATATATCTATATACTACATCTCTGCCATTTAACATTTTGACATTTGATACTTAACATTTTGAAGCACACTAATTTTTTTTTTTCGAAAATCACCTTGGCACTTTCAACCAAATCAAAATTTTGAAATAATTTTACACGTGTCTTAGATTTATTAATTATAAATTTTAATTCCACAAATTTATTATGAATTGCAAAAAAGCGCATCTTGAATATTCATTAAAATGGTAATGAAATTACATATCTGAATTTAAAATTGATATCAGCACGGAATCCACCCAAAAATTGAATAATTTTGCATTTTACATAAATTTTCCATAAGTATTTTTGTTTACAATATGAATGCAAACAATCTAGAAAAAAGTGAGCAACACTTTTGAATAATTCCATTATTTCACGTAACAAGTAAATAAATAAAATGAAAAATTTGTAATTTTATCACTTGATTGGCCAAAAAAAAATTTATTTTGAAAAAGTATATAAGCGTTTTAAATAAAATTAAAATAATTGTATCCTCGACCTCCTTAATTTTTTGGTTAGGTTTTGCTTAATTTTGTTTTATTAATTAATTTTTGTTTTTGTTTTTGATTGCAGGATTCCAATTTGTGGTTAAGGCGGATGTGGATTGCTGTAAGTTTCTTGATAATTAATTCATTTAATTAATTTGGTAAATAAAAGTATCCGGTGGTTTGTATTAAAAATTTCGATGATTTTTTAAATGGCGCCAAAATAAAAATTCTTGATCTTTTTAAATTTATTTATTTAAAAATTAGTTTTATGGTACAATGATTATATTGGGCATCATGAAACTGAAGGCACAATTTTTATCTCAAAATTAATCAAAAGTCAGTTTAGGTTATGTTAGGGAACTGCAATGTTAATTAAAAGTTAAAATTTCATTTTCATATTTTCTTATTTTTAAAATTTTATGAAATTTTACATTTTCGAGTTTTTAATTTTCCCAATTTTAGAATTTTTGATTTTTTAAATTTTTAAATTTTTTCATTTTCTCATTTTCAAATTTTTCATTTTGGGAATTTTAATTTTTCAAGTTTTCTACTTCAAAATTTTCGAATTTT
Organism: Coproporus ventriculus; assembly: GCA_027574865.2. NCBI lineage: Eukaryota > Metazoa > Arthropoda > Insecta > Coleoptera > Staphylinidae > Coproporus > Coproporus ventriculus. The sequence continues at coordinate 83,191 of JAODAH020036257.1, read as the reverse complement.
TAATTTTCCATTCTTTTTTTATATTTATTATAATTCAATCTTCAAAATTTTACATTTTTGATTTTTTGTTTTTTTTTTTGTTTGTTAGGTTTCTATTTATTTTTACGATAATAAAAATGATTGTGGCTATTTCTGTTCTGCATGAGTTGTTAATTGTCAAAATTGCGAGTTAAAATTTGAACGCCTACTGACAGTTGCTATTTATGGGTACAATAAACAACAATTCTCTCATTAGGAAATTGTCACTGGGGCCATTTTTAGGATGTTTTAATCAGGTCATTTATTTTTGGGTTGTACCAGGTCAAGAATTATTTGTCTCATCTATTTTTAAACATTTAATTTGAAAAATAAAATAAAAAAACTAATAATTTTACAAGACAATATTTAATCAAAATTTTAAATGCCAAATTATCAACATGTCAAACATAATAAAATATCTAATAACAAAATAACAAAATCCGAATAAAATTTACAATTTTCAAAAAACAAAAAAATGTTTTACTATTTCCTTAAAAAATTAAAAAAAAGGTAAAGATTGATTTGTAATGTTGTGGAAAACAGTATATTATCTTGGTCTACACATTAAGTATTTTATATTTTGACATTCCAACCCTTTGACATTTTGACTTACATTTTAAAATTTTTTATTTTTGTTTCAAAATGATTCTTATAATGAGTAAAAGAAAGGTAGAATGATTGGGGATTAAATGTGTTAAAAAGAAATTGACTGATGTAAAAATCAAAAATTTTAAATTTTTCATTAAACATAAGGTGGCAATGGCAGATTCAAATTTGGCGCTAATGTACTATTACAACAGATAGTAAATTAAGGTGGGGATAAACAGTTTCTTCGTCCTTTCTATATATCCTTGGCATTTTTGAAGTAAAACTTCTTTGACGGCGGTGGAAGTGAATTTTAAAGGAAGTGACGTATGTGTAACCGTCAAAGTGCAATCGTAAAAGTGTAATCGTAACCGTAAATCTTCAGAGTGCAAAATGGAAAAAGTCGTAAAATAGCGGAAAAATTAAAAAAAAAATCTCAAAAAACCGAAAAAATCGAAAAATTCAAAAAAGGTTTATAAAAAAGAAAAATGTCAAAAATGAAAATGTGAAAAATGAAATATCAAAAGTGTAATTGTTAAAAGTGAAAATGTCAAATGTATAAATGTCAGAAGTGGGAATGTGAAATGTCAAAAGTGCAAATGTCATAGGTGGGAATGTGAATGTGAAATGTCAAAAGTGAAAATATTGAAAAAATCGAAAAATTTTGGAAAAATCGAAAAATTTTGAAAAAACCGAAAAATTTTGAAAAAATCCTAAAATTTTGGAAAAATCGAAAAATTTAGAAAAAAATCGTAAAATTTTGAAGATTGAAAAACTTAGAAAAACTTTGGAAAAAACAAAAAATTTTGAAAAAAACGAAAAATTTTGGAAAAATCAAAAAAAGCGTCATGAATAGGTTGTTTAATACAATTTCTCTCTCTCTCTTTCGCTCTATTTTTTGAAATTTCCATGGCGCATAAAGGCTAATAATATTTGTAATTAATTTGAAAGGTCTCAAAACTTAATTTAAAATAAATTAAAACCAACGCATTAATTTAAATATTTAATTCTTTCCCTGGATTGCACTAATTAATATTAATGTTAAAAAAAAACCTTCCTTGAAATAAAAAAAACTTCCTAACACCCGTCTCTTCAATTACCATAAAAATCCTTAATAATATGTTTTCTGTTTACCTTGCAACTTTCATTACAAAAAAAATAAATAAATAAATAAATAAACATTAAAAAATTCCACAAGACCATTTTCAATTAGTTCCCACAATTAATCACTTCACATTAAAAATCAAAAACAAAACATGAACAAAACAAAAAAAAAATATTACGAAATGATTTCATGCACATAATGTGTAATGAGTGTTAAAAGTTCTTTCTAATTGTTTAAGGATATCAGTGGGTAAACTTCCACGCAATTAATAAATATTTATATTATTTCACAATTAATAATTAATTTGAAATAATTGTCTTTACACCTTACGAAAAACAATTAAATTAAAATACTGGTTTTGTGCGCGGTTATGCGAATGAACTTTCAAGAATTTTCTGCGATCAAAACATTGATCGAGACCTGTGGAGGCGTGCTGTGTTCGGTTTCTATACGAAAACAAATTTAATTAAAAAAAAACATAAATTAGCGCGACAAAATTAAAACTTTAAATAATACAGGGAAAGAAAGAGAGAGAAAATATGGTACAAATGTCAAAATATAAAAATTAAAATGTTACATGTGAAAATGTATAAATAACATGCCAAATTTCAAAATGTCAAAATGAGAAATATTATATGTAACGATTATCGAAATGTCATATGTCAAAATTTCGACTTTTTGGTCTTTCCACTTTTCTCATTTTTCTTTCGAAATTTTTGAATTTTCTTTACAATTTCTTCGATTCTTCATTTTTTGTGTTTCTTTTTTGTTAATTTTCTTCATTTTATATTCGTTTCGTTTTTCGACTCGATTTTTCATGTTTTTATTTCATTGAATTTTTCATAATTATTTTAATTTTTTTATTTCTTGAAATCTTTTACTGTTTTTCCAATTTTACCGAAAATTAAAAATCGAAAAAATCCAAAAAGTCGAAAATTAGAAAAAACGAAAAATGAAAATATCGAATTTGGAAATGTAGAAAAATTGTAAAATCAAAAAAATAGAACAATATTTCAAAAATGAAGAAACTGTAAGACGAGAATAAAATAAAGAAAATGATTAAACAAAAATGAAGAAAATAGAAGAAACCATAAAGAAAATTTGAAAAATTCGAAAAAAAATAAGAAATAAAAACGAAAAAGTCGAAATTGAAAAAAGAAATGTTAAACTCGAGCAACGCCGACTATTTTTCAGTAGTATAAATACATAGATTATAAATCTGTAAATTATCATGATATAAATTTTTTTACGAAAAAAAAAAAAAATTATACAACGCAGTTAAAATAGTTATGCAAGAAATAATCGAAACAACCTGAGTACAATTGCAACCCAACCAAGGTGAAAACGATAATTTATTAGCATTAACTTTATTATAAACAATTTGAACATTCAGACTCGCTTCTGTAACGTTTCCTCTTTTTTTTTAATATTCAGAAATCGCGATTTAAACACGAACGCAATAACAAACGTTCAAGTGTGAACGAACTTGCTTCTTGGGTGACCATCAAGGGTAAAGGTAAAACGAAACACGTCCAATTTATTCAACAAAAATATTTTCAGTTACCTTGAAACTAATTCAAGTTCGGTAAACCGCCATTTTAAATATTCACAGAAGCAACCTCTTATCGCACCAGTAACAATTTTAAGGCACGATACAAATTCAACTCACGTATTAGAAAATGTTTAAAGTTACCACTTCCGGACTAGAGGTTATACATTATTTATACATTTTCTATGGCTAGAAAGTTACCAACCGGTTCATTTCATAATAATCAACTTTATTTTTGCAAATCAAATTTTTTAATAATTATATATTACGATTTAAATGCATTATGAATCGTTTAAATTACTTAACTTAACTTCCAGTTATTTTTCTTTTTAAATCTAATATCAAAGTCGGTAATCTTTCGTTAGTAAAACTTACTCAATAATACCAATTAATTTAACGAGAGGTTTTTATAATCAGATTACATAAAATATTTCAGTAAATTATTTGTAATTGCCCTGTTTTTTTTTCTCCACTTAAATATAGTAATACATCTCAAGAGTTAATTAGCAAAACTGAATATGTTGCAATTTATAAACGAGAAAAGAAAGAGAGAGATAGAATTAAAAAATCTGAAATATCTAAATTTATCGTCCCCTTTTCCCTTACCTATAATGATCGAATTTGCTTGAATGTCTTACTAACAACTCGATTCAATGTTGTAATTTGTTTTCAAGGATTTTTGCAGTAATCAAGAAAAAGTTGCACATCCATAACTGTAGCCCCCTTTTTAATCATTAATCTTTGAACACGGATCTAGATAATCGTTAGATTTACAACACCATTCATTATTTACAATTATCATTAATTACTTTTTTTTGTTTACTTTCACCACTTCATTTTACTAACAGTTGTTTTGAGTTTTGATAATAAGTTGAAAACGAAAAAATTTGATAATATAAAAATTCGAATAAAATGTAGTACGTTAAGCTGGTTACACATCTGAGGCAGAGGCAAGCCGAGGCAGCCTCGTTCTGCCTTGGCTTGCCTCGTACGGTTCTAAAGAAACAATTTTTTGATCCGCGCATGAACGCGTATGCGGCATGCCTCGACACTGATCCATGTTATATGTTCGGCCCGAAAATAAATAAAGTAAAATTCTGTGCATTCAAAACAGAGTTAAAATACGCGTCTACATCTGAGAATGTACCGAGGCAAGTTCGGTAGTTCCTCTCTTTGATGGACCGACATCCGAGAGCTCGGGTCGTGGCAGTGCATAAGGCAATACGAGGCATGTGGCTTTGTTCGGCTTGCTTCTGCCTCAGATGTGTATCACTTTGTAAGATTTTTGTCGTTTTTAACGAATTTTGTCATTTTAATTTATTGTTATCATTTTCAACGATTTTTGAAGAATTTTTTATTACGATGAGTTTCACTATTTTTAACTGCTAATAAAAATTTGATTTTACTGCCTGTGTATAAAAAACTATTTTGTTCTTATCAGTTATTAAAACAAAAAAATAAATGTGTTTTTTGATTTATTTCAGGCACTAAAAAAAGCGAAAATTTAAATAATCGATTTGGTAACAGTTGGTATATTTCATCGTTTGTACAAAACAAAAAAATGATGGTACTAATTGATTAATATTAAGATTTTGTAGCAAAACTAATGTAGTACCTAAAACCTAGTTTCATTTTTTCGTATTTCAATTTTAAAAAATTGCCCGATTTCTTTCTTACTCAGAAAAGCACGTAATTTCACGCAAATTGCCCCATTTAATTCCATTCTTCATGTGCACTAAATAATTCTCTCATTTTTTTTTCTTCTTTAGCTTCCATACGTGTACGTGATGTGTACAGAGTGGATTATATGCATGTTAACGTAAATTGCGTCGAGGAAGATGTGATTAGCCGCGGAACTGGAAACGGAACGGAAATGACTAGATTTTAATTTGAATGGGCGCGCTCGTTTACGATGCCATTTTTCCAGACAAATGTAAAATTAAGTATTGTATAATTTGCATGGCGCGGGAGGATTACCTTTCGCGACGTCCTAATGAGCACTTACACAAGATGTACATTTTAAGTCAATCTTTCGACATAGTAAATTAAAAGTGTGCAAAAAACTGTACTTTTACTTTATTAGAAAAACAATGGCAAGACGTTTAAAACATTTTTTTGCTTTCTTCAATTCAAAGGAATTATATTAAGAAAACCAAATGTTTTATAAAGAGTTTTTTAACCCTTACTAATGTTTTTAATAATAATAAAATTGGCAAAAAGAATTATATATATTATATATCATCATCTATTTGTCAGTATCTGCATGTCATCTCTATCCGCCATTAATCATCTTCTATCATCTGTATCATTAATCATCTGTCATTAGCCATCTATCTATCATCATGCATTGTCATCTTCTATATATCAAAAAACCATCTATTATCATCTTTTTGTCATCTCTATCCATCGTTAGTCATATGTCATCATCCAACTGTCATTAATCATCTACTATCATCTACATCATTAATCATCTATCATTAGCCACCTATCTATCATCATCTATTGTCATCATCCAAATGTCATTAATCATCTACTATCATCTGTATCATTATTCATCTATCATTAGCCATCTATCTATCATCATGCATTGTCTTCATAATTATATCACCATCTGTTTGTCTTTATATAAATGTCATTGTCCATCTGCCATTTGTCATCGGTCAAATTTATTTGTCATCATTTATTTATTATCATGTGCCTATCTATCATGCATTTTCAAATATTTTTGTCATCTTTTATTTTAATTGCACTAATAACATCATCATCATGCAATAGTTATTGTTTATTTGTTATCATCATTTGTTAATTAGTTTTCTACCATCATCTGTTTATTATTAATATGTTATTATACAGTTATCATTTGTATTATTAACCATCTGTCGTTAGTTATCTTTGTATCATTATTGTATCATAATCATTCATGATTATTACCAACTATAAGCTTATTATTTTTGACATTTTTGATATTATTACATTTTATTTTTCACGATTTTTCGATATTTCGATTTTTTAAAATTTTCCTTAGAAACAATTTGTAAATAAACTAAAAAAGATGAATGTATGTTATATGCTTAATTAAAAAGCGGTAAAAAGCACCTGACCGATAATTATTCTACAGAATTAATTCGTGTTCTGGCGATGAATTAATGCCAAAAGTGTGCCACATAACCATTTCTTTTGGTTTCCTGCACTGTCCAAATCTGGGTCTGGTGCATTCCAAAACTCAATATCGACAATAAATAACGAAAGTTGAACGAACACTATATACGGGAATTATAAACTAATTCGCAACAATAACGGTAACAGTTGACGTTTCAGTAATTGTAACTTTTTTGCCGCAAGGGAAATATTCACGTGCCTTCACAAAATACACAAATAATTAAATATGAATTTTCCAACGACAAAAAAATTTAATTTCCAAAAAAAATTCGGAAAAGCTATAATATTAAAATAAAAATTTGAGAAAACTCTCATTTTCGTGAAGAAAATTCGGAAAAGCTGAAAAAATAAAACATTGGAGAAGTGAATATTAAATTTTTCATGAAAGTAAGGAAAAGCGATTTTGTTCCTTATAAAAAAATAATTTTCGAAATTAGTCAACGAAAAAAATTAATTCAACAATGTAGAAAAAAAAAATGTAAATGAGAGAAAGATTAACAGGGAAATTTCATGAAGTGGAAAATTCGAAGAAAGCAAAAAATCGCATTTTCCACTAAAATTCAAAGTTGCTAGAAAAAATCTTATTTTCCTTATGATTTAATTTCTGTTGCTTGTAATTTTTCGCTCATTATTTATTTATTTAATTTTATTGGTGTTATTATTATTTTATTTTTATTTTTTGTTACAGGTTAAGACAAGGTGAACATGTCGAAGTATCAACGTGAAGTGTGCTCCGTCAATTAATCTAGACAAGTGGATTTTTGATTTAGTGCCGTGTGGTTTATTGTTTATTAGTGCGGATAAAAGGAATTATGACGGAGGATACAGTGGACGCCGCGGTCTTACCACAAGCACCCAAATGCCGCAAGGTGCCCTCCATTGATGCCCTCAGTAGTGAAATACCGGGCCGAATTTATCATAAAGATCGTCGCGGTCGAAAGTCCCTCAAGGCGATTTTGAATGCGCTCAGGTTGAAGAGATGGGCAAGTGCGGATATTTCACAGCCAGATCCAACATATAAAGTCGCTTATCTTGGCAATGTGGTCACTGGATGGGCCAAAGGTGAGCAAAACAAAATTTACTTTTTCTTATTCTCTTAGAATCTTTTAAATTTTTAATTGCTCAAACGTGTTCCGGTTATTAATTGCTGACAAGTTCACACACAAAGAAATACCTAAAGATTATATTGTAAACAAAGCGGTTTCTTTTGTAATTACAATGCATGAATTACGAAAAAGAAATAAGTTAGTAAGTACCACCATCTACCGAACACATCATGAATCAAAACTATCAAAGTTAAAATATGGAAAAAAAAAATTGAAAATCTATAAATGAAATATAAGAAAACTCAAAAGATGATTCATAATTAAAGTTAAATTTTCTTCTTTCAGGACTATAATAAAATTATTTTTTAAACAGCCAACGTTTCGGTTATATTTACTTAACCTCCATCAGAACCTCTTGAATTAGCTTCATTTAATTAAGGACGAAAGAAGAAAATTTAACTTTAAATATAATTTATTAGTGAAAAAAAAAAATAAATATCATATCAGTTGATATTTTGACATTTTTATGTGTTTTAACATTTTTAACATTTTATACTATGAATAATTAATTTGAATGTTTTTTACCATTTTACAATTTGTGTAAAAAATTTCCGTGCCACACCTATTCCTGGGATTATATCAATATGCCTTTAGCAAAGTGCAATCATTTAAATTTCAAGGTGAGAAAATAATAAACAAAATGACAGGTGAAATCTCACCTGCATTGTGAAAGTTTTAATAACCTGGCGAATTCCAGTGAGTTGGTAAGAGATGAATCGAAGTGGTTTGAACATGGATTTGCGTTCACTTTAAAATTAGACCAGACCACTCGTTTCAATTAAATGTTCTCACAAGAATCGCATTTCACATCAATTTATAAATTAATTGTAATCAAAGCGAATGATTGCAACTGGATATTTGTTTACCATAAACAATATGTCGTTTTATTAGTCCAGTCTCTCTGAAATTTTTTATCTTTTTTATCAATTTTATTTTTTGACGGATAATAGAAAAACTTTAACTAAAAATAACGCGGACAATGACATCAAAAAAAAAGATCAAAGAAATCTAAATGTCACAAAAATAAAAAATCGAAAATTGTGACAACAATAATAAAAGGAAAATGTAGAAATTGTAAAAATCAAAATTTGAAAATTGGAAAAGCAAAAATTTTAATTTTTGAAGAAACGAAATTTATTTTGCGCACGCTTGTTCTAGATTACAATACAATGAAAAATATTGTATGACGCTCATGCATAATTACGATATTTTTTAGTTTGCAATCATAACATACATATTACGAAACCCATAGGAGTTTCATAATAGCGTCATTACGGCATCCGATTTTTTTAAGGTTCGATGTTGTTTATTCAACGCAATTTTCAATGTCAGATTCAGTCAAACTTCAAACCAACGACGGGGGCGCTCATTTTCTAAACTTGCACGCGTGCTTTAAAATATTTCATTATGCAATTTATTGTATAAAATACTATTAAAGCATTTGTAACATTAAGATCACTCCGTTAATGATTCGTGCCCTCCAACTCGTTTCGCATGTTTTAAACGCTTCATTATTATGTACTTTTATCATAATGTACTATTTATTATTCTGTCATTAATTCAAAGAATTTTTTTTAATAAAAAATCTTTCGCATTTATCTCACATTCCATATAACCTGCGTATACAGTTACAACAATATTTTATTGCTCACTCAGAGAACAGAAAAGCGCCATAAATTATCCACCAAACTGGGTTATATAATCAAATACCATCGAGTTTATCTCAAAACGACCTTCACGACACATTCAGATGTAGATGTACTTTTAACGGTTATTTTCTACACAACAAAAATAAATGAATAAATAAATAAACGTGGGCGCAGAATGATCTAAAATGGAAAAAAAAATAATAATGATCGTGATAGAGTTTCGATGATAATTATTACGTAAGAAGATCAAGGTCTGGTATTAAACGGTTTAGTGGATTGCTAATAATTAAAAAAAAATGGAAATGGCGGAATGTGTTGTGCAATTTAATTTTTGCATATTTATGTGTAGATATATATTTTTTTTTAAATAAAACAATGAAGGAATGGATTTCCTGCGGTGAAGTATTAAAAAGTAAAAGTGTACCAAAAGTGATTGTACGAGAGAATAGTGTGTAGAAGTCTACGAGTGCACAAAAGGAACGTAGATTGTTTTTTTTTAAATTTTAGATGAATTTATTAGACTATTATAATGATGTTTGTAGAATTATGCAATAAATCTTGCTGGTTTGTTTATGTAATTTGCAACAATTTGCTTATTCTTCTGACAGTTGAAATTAATTTATTTTTAGTGTGTTTAACTTAAAAATATATTTATATGAAATTTATTTACTTTTTATAATGCAATGTATGTATTTTAAAATGTCAAAATGTTAAATGTCAAAAATCAAATATTAAGATATTTAAACATAAAAATAACAAAATTTTTTAATTTTCCAAATTTCGAGTCAAAAATGGTAAAAATCGTTGAAAATTATAAAAATCGTCGAAAATTATTGAAAGCAAAAAAATGAAAATACTCTTTAAAATGAGAAAATTCTTTATAATGACAAAAATTATGAAAATCGTTGAAAATTTTAAAATTCGTCATAATTAGGAAGATCGTTGATAGTGACAAATGTTGTTAAAAAAAATAATCGTTGCAAATGATAAAACTTTTCAAAAATCGTTGGAAGTGATCAAAATTGGAAGAAAATGACAAAATCAGTTAAAACCAAAAAGTAACAAAAATCGTTGAAAATAATAAAACTCGTCGAAAAGTATTGTATTCGTTAAAATGGAAAAGAAATGTCAAAAATGACGAAATTCATCAAAATGACAAAAATCCTTGAAAATAACAAAAAGCATTCACAATGATAAATATTCTTAAAAATTAGAAAAATCGTCAAAATGAGAAAATTCTTAAAAATAACAAAAGTTGTCCTTTAAAATCCCTCTGTTTTACGGGTAGTAACAAAAAAGTTGTAATATATAGTAGTCAATTGTCAGTTTTCAAATAATATAATAAAAGCATTGTTGCCAATTACTAATATAAAAATTACTATACGCAAGTGGGAAACTTAAAATGTATCAAAATTAAATTAATATATAACAGGCGTACCAACGTACCCTTTATCACAAAATGTATCAATGTTGGTACAATTGTAATCATCGTGGCAACACTAATTCGATTCAAAACAAGGCATAAAAGCAATAATGAATCGAATGACGATTCGTTGTAATTTTTTTTCCTGAAAGAGTTTTACAGTTTGTATCATTATAATTTTCAATCTGTTTTTGCTGCCATTATAAATTCAAATTGCAGAATTTCATAAATAAAAGCAAGAAACATAACTTTCCTGTAGAAGAAAGTCATAAAATATATCGATACACTTTTTACTTTTTTTTTTTTGAAATTAGAAATGTTAGAAAGCGCTTAAGTTTTTGAATATGTAACCACTAACGGATATAATGTGTAGTTACATTTATGGTTTAATCAGGTTCCAATTAAAAGATGGATATTAATATTTTAAAAAAAAGAAGAGAAGAGATATTACAAGGAATGTTTTATTATAGTTGAACGAAACGGTTCTGATTGGATCTTTAAAGCGATCGGGTCAACTCTCACAAACTGCTTAAGAATTATTAGAAAGTGATGCACTTATATATATATTGTAATTATCGATGTGTGCGATGATAATTATGCCATTCTAGTTAATTGCTTTCGATTAAAATTCAAAAGAGACTGCATGGCAGCATTCAAGATGCAAATCAATTTAATGACAACATATTTTCTTGAGTATCCATCCACAAACAAATTTTAATTTTTTTTTAATCAACTTCTTAGATGTGTAACTTTGAAACTTCAAAAGCATATGTCCCATATGTCGGAAGTTGGAGAAATAGGTTGGTTATATTAATATCATCAACTGTCATTTTCTAGAAAACAAAAACGAAAACAAAAAATTCTGATTCTAATTTGAGATTGTTTATGCATACCATCTTTGATTATCATTGTAACAAATGATTATATGTACCTGTTTTTAATATCAAAACATAAACAAAGTACTTGATATGCATGCGTTCATGATTTCCTTTAGCAATTTGGTTATTGATATGACCTTCCTACTAAATATAATGTCGTGCAGCGCATTTATACTCCAATAATTGGCCATTATTACGACTACATACGTTTGTATTATATATCAAAACAATTATTTCACTGATAACCAAATAAAAATGCATATCATTATTTAAATACTACAGTCATATCGATAACAACGCCCTCTTCAAATTTGATCATTTTCAAGGATTTTAATGTATGGATTTAATTATTCATATTTAATAAACAATTATATATTATTTTGATATTGCAATTAATGATGATAGATAAAATTTTATTGTTTTTTCAAATTTTTCAAAATTTTTTGATTTTTCTAAAATTAGTCGAATTTTTCAATTTTTAGAAAATTTTTCAATTTTTTACAAATCTTTTGATTTTTCGATTTTTTCAAGATTTTTGCCTTTATAAATTTACACTTTTGACATTTACACTTGACATTTGCACTTTTGACTTTTCATTTTTGACATTTACACTTTTGACATTTCACTTCTGACATTTACACTTTTGACATTTATAATTTTGACATCTACACTTTTGACGTTTCACTTTTGACATTTCACTGTTGACAGTTTCACTTTGACATTTACGCTTTTGACATTTACGCTTTTGACATTTTCTCTTTTGACATTTATACTTTTGACATTTACACTTTTGATATTTATCTTTTAATTTTTTCGGCTTTTTGAGAGTTTTTAATTTTTTTAAATTTTCCGCCATTTTTCGATTTTCTTTATTTCCAATGATAACGTAACATTGCGCGCACACCTCCATAACACTAATTGAATGACGCAATTCCATAATACTACGTCACTTCCAATAAAATTCATTCCTACCGCTGCTAAAGAAGTTTTACTTAAAAAATGTAAAAATGTCCAAAATGCCAAAAAAAGAAATTGCGACATTTTTTGACATTTCAAAAAAATTTCTGTTTTTAAATGTTGATATTTATATATAAATTTGCTGACATTTTATATTTTAACTTTATTTACATTTTTGACATTTGATACTTTACGTTTTGACATTTAACATTTTGACTTAGACTCCATCCACTTTCTTAAGTTTTATTTCTTAATTTCGATTTCGTTTTGACAATACTTTCACGTGATGTGTTAATTTTTTGATTTTATAACTTTTTTTTTTTAATTTTCAATGTTCAGTTAATGAAGATTAGTTTTAATTAAATGCAAATGAATGCAACGCAAAAAAATATATTCCAAAATGCTTAAATAGTAAAAGATAAGTGATAAATTAAAAATTTCTGTTATGCATAAAATTACAATCGCAAAAATTTAAAAACAACATTTACATATTCAGTTAAAACTTTTACATTTGTGCAATATCCATATTTCTCCTTTCCTTATCACCAATACGACATTGTAATTTCTAATTACACTACAATTATATTATTTTCAATTTTATTAACATTTTATAAATAAAAAATAAAATAGAAAATCGATGTATACGACATTTATGAACAACATTACTAAAACATTTTCAAAAAATTGAGGGAGTATAAGACTAAATATAATCAAAATGTCAAAATATCAAATTATCATATGAACAATTCCATCTCAGTTCAGTAGTGACTTGAAAGTGGAGAAGGGAATTCCTTAACAGACACTAAAATGAGACAAAGGAACTGCTCCCATTAATTTTCTATGTGCTTTTCAAAATTTAAAAATACTTAAACACACATACCCACAAATAAACTTTTGAAGTTCGTGAAAATATTCAAGTTGTAATCCAACGAACAGTTTGGAGTCGAGATTTGAAGCAGCCAAGCAGAAATCCTTAAAATTCAATAGAGGGCAAATCCTGAACTGGCGAAACATTATGAAATATTGAGAAGGGAAACACTTGATGCACACAAATTAAAGAAACATTTATGTAAACTTTGAACTTGTTGACTATTGTTTATTTTTTTATTTTTATTTTTGTTAACTGTACTATCAAGGTTAGACGAATTAAATATTTTCTAATGGACAAACGGCATTATTCGTGCAATCATTATCGTAACAGTTGTCAGCGATAATGTTTTACATGTTTAATACTTGTTTCATTCAAAAATCTTATTGATTACCGGATAAACTTTCAAAATATATGCAATGCACGTGTTTAAAAATAAACAGAATGTAGACAGAATAATAGATAACATGATAAAAATGTCAAATTCTTAAAATGTTAACAAATCAAATTTTGAAATGACAAAATATCATAATGATAAAATATGAAAATGTACATAAAACGTCGAATATCAAATGCCAAAATATCAAACGCTTGATAAAATGTGAAAAAAATATTAAAATGACCAAAATTGTATAAAACCGTCAAAAAGTATCAGAAAATATAAAAAATTATAAAAAAATTTTTAAATATCAAGTAATATTAGAATATCAAAAACTAAAAGTCAAAATGTTGAAAACCGTCAAAATATCGAAAATAATGAGTTCAAAGAAATCGCATTTCCTATATAAAAAAAATCGCATTTTCATTGTATGTCAAATTCCAAATTATCAAATGTCAAATATTAATACATATGTCAAATGACAACGGATTAAAATACCAAATATCAATATTCAAGTATTAAAAAATGTAAAAAGAATCAATTTAAATCAAATTTAAAGTTCACACATAATTGCGTTAGGCGTTTTAAAACGAAGAATTGAGTCCTACGCAAAAATTAATAAAAACAGTTGACTAATATTTAAATAAAGCACAGTTCTCTTGTCCATTGTTCCTTTTCTCTTTTCAAACATCACAATTGTCAAGTATTCATCCTGTTTACTACGTCGATTATCTTAATGTGCACAATCAGTTAGAGTACTTGCGACTTAAGTTTCAGTAGAACTAACGGTGAAAGTAATCGAACAAATCTGGGCTAAATTATCCGAATGAAAATATGACAGTGAATTAAAAAAGAGGCAGTAGTGTAGCTACGGTGAATTCAAAAAGCAACGGAAAATATTGAAAAATAATTTCCATCTACATGTTTTGTCATTTCCACAAACAAAATAAAAATTTCAAAAAGCTCGAAAAAGTCAAAAATGGAAAAAAGGAAATAAAACCCTCAAAAATCAAAAAATATTATTATAATGTCAAAATGTGTTAAAAATGCCAAAATGTGTGTGTTAAAATGAAAATTTTTATTGGATATGTTAATATTTTTTGACATTATCTAATATTAATTAATTAACCTAAAGCAACTTTGAAAACCTTAAATCATTTTTGACATTATCACTTTTGACATTTTCACTTTTGACATTTCACTTTTGACATTTTAACTTTTGACATTTTCATTTTTGACATTTCACTTTTAACATTTTCCTTTTGACATTTTCACTTTTGACATTTTAACTTTTGACATTTTCATTTTTGATATTTCACTTAACATTTTCCCTTTTAAAAAATTTTTTTGAATTTTTGTTTTTTTCTGTTTCTTGAGAATTTTTATTTACTTTTTTAATTTATCCACTTTTTTCGATTTTTTGAGAATTTTAAATTGTTACGCCCTTTTTCGATTTCCGCTGCAAACTTCCGTCTCGGACTTGCTTGGCGCACTTCCGTGACTTTACGTCACACGACGCTACGTCACTTCCTTTAAAATGCACTCCCACCGTCGTTAAAGAAGTTTTATTTCAAAACTATGATACTGTTAAAAAATGTCAAAAAATATCAAATAATGTTAAAATATCATAATTAAAGAAAGGCCAAATAATTGTTAAAACAAAATCTAAAGGAACATCGGAATGTCAAAATATTAAAATGTCAACAAATTATCAAAATATATTTAAAAAATTTGATGAAATCAGAAGCGTTTGTTTATTCCAAATGCAAAACAAAGGCTTAGAAGAAGATAACTAAAGAAAACAAATAAGTGACAAAACCTTTTCGATCAAATTTTTCAAAGCAAAACCAAGAAACGATAAAGGTATGTTTTTTCGATGGTTAACACAATTTCTCCCTCCCCAAAACATCTTTTGGGAAGCCATTTTATGTTTCGTTTTGAGGTAGTTGCTCATTTAAACTCGATGTCGGTTGTGATCGCGATATAACCTCAAAATTCTAAATGTAAACTTATAAACATGAAAATGTCAAAATATCAGATGTCAAATATTAAGATCAAATATCAAAAATTAAAATGTTAAATGTAAAATATCAAATGACAAATTGTTCACCATAAAAACACCATGCATATGAAACTTTTAACAAAATATTGAATAACTTCCTTCCTACTTAATATTATTCGTTGATTCAAAAAGTGGCACAAAGGGCATAAAATGGAACACATCACTGTCTGAAAATGAATGAAAATGATTCAGTCAGTTTTGTTCCTATAAATGTTTTAAATGAGCTAAGTCCACATGGAAAATAAAAATTCCTCTTTGCGTTCATCTTGATCATCCGAGGAATGCCAGTTAAAAATAGCGCAAAGAAATGAGAATGCAAAACATAGGAAGTGATTAAATTTCCACTAATTGCATATAACTGCCAACATGGCTGACATTCATGCGTGCACGTCATTACAATTATTAAATTGCATTATACAATCTGAACAGAAAGAACTAACTAACTATAACAATTTTTACAATATCTTGATAAAACCAATAAATATTTAAATAACATTTTTAGAAAGCAATTAAATTAAAATTACGAATCGTAATTATGATTGAAATAAACGCGAACACCGAGCACCTTTAAATTATATTTTAATTTACTTTTAATGGCAAGCCACAATCCTTTTATTTCATATTACCCCCAATTCTGGAAACAGTATCGTGCCCTACATATTCAACGAATTATATCAAATAAAATGAAAAGAAAGTCGAAAATAAAAAATATTTTGAATAATCGGAAAATTCTAAAAATCAAAAAGAAAATTTGTGAGTGAAATTACACACAACGGAAGTTGAACTTCAAGAAATTTGAGATTTTACATAGAAAATTCAATTTTTCATGGAAAATGTGTTTTTCTTTAAAAATGAAAATGGAATTTCTTTTGGAAAAATACGATTTTTTGTTATTTTTGTTAGGAAGAATCACATTTTAATGTTTTTTGGCGTTTTCTAATTTGAACTATTTTGACATTATTTTTTATATAAATATCGCATTTTACATGAGAAATCGCATTTCCTTTGAAAATCTTATTTTCCATTAAAAAAACTTATTTTCCTTAAAAAAAAATCGCATTTTCTTTAAAAATCGCATTTTTCTTTAAAAATCGCATTTTTCTTGAAAAATCGTATTTTCCACAAATAAATTGCATTTTCCTAGAAAAATATCATTTCCTTGTAAAATCGTATTTTCCAATAAAAAGAAATCGTATTTGCTTTGAAAATCAAATTTTTCATGAAAATCTTATTTCCTTGAAAAATCGTATTTAATAACAATTTTCTTTTGTATGCATTGTTCAATTTCAAAATTTTGCTTTTCCGAGTTAACATTATAAGGTACAGACGAGTTAATTACATTTTTAAATCATTTAAAACACGTTGTGAGCTCTCCCCATTCAGTTTTGAGGTGAAACGTCTTCCACATGTCGTTGCACTTGTCCAATTTCCGGTTACATCAGGTACATATTATTAAAGCACCCTATATTGTTACAGGTGAAGGTTGCGTGGAAAAACCGTTAGCAACCCTTTGGCGTAACTACACACAATCATCCCGCCCAGATGTTCGCATGCAACTAACAGTCAGCGGCGGTGGATTAAAAGCAACAACAAAAGATCACGGCTTAACAGAATATTGGGCAAACCGTTTAACAACATGCTCAGCACCATCCCAATTTCCACGTCTTTTCTGTTGGGTCTACAGACACGAAGGTCGACGTCTCCGCCACGAACTTCGATGCCACGCCGTACTCTGCCAATCAGCCCACATCGCAAGACAAATCGAAATGAGATTAAAAGAATCCTTACAGCTAGCCCTAACCGAATTTCGAAAAGATAAAATTTCCAAACAAAACGCAAGATTATCACTTGCAAATTCGGTTTATGAAAATCCAACAATACCAAGACGCAAAATTTTGCTAAGCACAGGATCGACTAATTACAGACCTCCTTTGGAACGTTCAAAATCAGCCCCAAAACTTACAATTATAGAAGAAAATCTTGAAGAAGAAGAAGAAATTTTCGAAGGAAGACCCAGAAATTCCAAACGTGTATTGAGACATAGTGATAGTGCAGGTGCTTTACTAGATAAAAGAAACAGTTTAAGGACAAAATTGTTAGCCTCACAAAATATTTATCCAATAAACGAGCTTGAAAATCAGGAATGTACAAATAATTTCAGTGATAATTATAACGTTGATGATCGTAGCGATATGATTTTAGAAAAACTGGTTGAAGATAATTTTGCTAGTGATATTTTAGAATCTTGCAATATGAACGGTTGGTTAAGAAGCTTTGAAAAAACTGATGATGAAGGATCATTATCGAGCGGATGCGAAAGTGCAAGCACCGTTACCTCAGATTTAGATCAAAATAATTTCATCACCATTTTAGAAACGGAAGAAGATTTAGACGAACCGAAAAAGACTGAATTAGATTTTAAAGTTGGGGGTTGTGTATTATCAAGGGTGAAAAGTTTCGAAAACAATGATCTTAGAAAATATTGCGGACTTAAAACAAATATTAATAATAACACTATTTTGGAAACGGATGAGGTTTCTTTGGTACCAGTAGGAGAATCACAACCAGATTTTAGTTCTTTAAAAGTTTTCAAGAAAAGATGCATGTCTGAACCTGAAAGGACAAATCTTGAAGATGAAGGAAGTGAAGAAGAAGAAAATGGAAGCGCTTGTAGTGATGAAAGTGGATATGATGAAGTTATAGACTGTGCTAGTTCTGTAGCCAATGTAGTCTTAGTTTAATTTGTTGTTTTTATTTCGGAATTTTTTAACCTCACAATTTGGGATGTACCATTTTTTTGCATTTATCCAAAGATTTCTAGATTAAAGATTATGCAAATAATTCCGAATGGCTGGTTGGTCATTTATGTGATATTCATATAGATCAAAGATTGTAAATCGTTTTGTCTTAGAATTTTTTTCTTCTTTTAATCTTTTATTGTAGATTAATCACAATTGATACAACCAATATGATACAAAAAAAGTGTACAAAGTTTATATACTCATTTAAGTTTAAGTTGTGTATCTATATGGTTATAAAAGCTACTTTCGAGTCTTACATTCTGGGATGCATCAGATTTTTCATTTTTAAAATCACGAAACACTTTAAGCTTCTATCAGTAGTCTGAAGACGCCTTAAATAAAATCGAAAAAAAATTTGGATTTGAGGATACATTATACGTATTCTGCCACCTTAATTTCAAATTACTAACATTGACATATGTGTTGTTCCTTGTTTACAAAACTTCTCAAAAGTTTGTTATGTTTGTTCTGTTCTGGTGTTGTGACAGATGCTATGGCGCACAGCTCTGTCACAACACATGTGATAAGCTATTAGACTGAGTAAATCACTGATCCTTCACTATCCTGATGTTGTTTGTCACAATACCTATGAAAAGCTAGCAGATTGAAAAAATCGAAGAAGAAATAAAATCCAAGATGGCGTAAAGTGTAAATTTATTAAATAAAATATGAACTCACCTTTGAAAGCTCATTGACGCCTACCGTGTACACACTCTAAGTCTGGAAAGTAGCTTATAATGCAATACAAATGCACCCTACCCCCACCTCAATTATTAGTTATATTTCCATCCTAAACTTTTTTCTTTGTTATGAGAATTTTACAAGTTTAACCTTTGCATTTGCATGTCAAAAATAGTTCAATTAAATTAAAGAAATAGTTTTACTTACATTATAATTTTTTTTAATTTAAATTATTTAGAAATTATGTTTATAAATTTCATTCCACATTTAATCAATTGGACAATTGTTTATGTTTATCGATTCATTTTTTTTGTGTTTCTTGGCAATTTATTTATAATTTATATGTAATTTTGATAAATTTGTGTATTTTGTAGACCGAGAAAAAGGTTTCATTAACCAAAATGTCGGTGAAATAATTATTAATTGTTTATTGAATAAATAATCCTGATAGTTTAAATATATTAAGTCTTTTATTTTTATTACCAATTTGAAAAAGAGTAAAATCCTAAATAAAAATAACCCCTGAACATCTGCTAAACTTATTTAAAAACACCTTAAAAATGTTACCTAATCAGTCCTTATACCTTCTATACAGCTCTTTAACAATTTCTAAACACCTTCTAAATATTTCCTGAACATCTTATAAACTCCCAATAAAAACTCCATAGCATATCCCGTTAAATGCGCCCTATACATTCTAAAACAACTTCTAAATGATAATTGACACATTCCTAGTAATGCTTTTTGAAAAACAATCTGAAGACCCCTTTAATACATTCTAAACCATTTCCGAACACCACCCAAATGCCTCTTGAACTTCTCTACATAACCCATGAATACAAACACTACCTAAATGTTTTCCTAATGCTCTCCAAACACCCTATTAGCTCTCGTTAAGCAGCCCGTACCATTCCCAAAATACATCCTAAATGTCTTCTGAACATCCTACAAACATTCTTTAAATATGTCTTCGGAACAGTCCAAAATACCCCTGAACACTAAATATAGATGTCCTGAACACCTTCTAAATGGCTCTTAAACACCTTCTATACAGCCCTAGAACACGTCGTATAAGTCTTCTTTTCGTTCCTTGACATCTCTTGAACTTCTTTGAAAGATTCCTAAATACCCGATTTTCTTAGGCACTGAAGCATGAATTTCAGTGCCTATAAGAAAATTCTCAATCAGTCATATTAATATCGACAGTTTTAAAATAAATTTGAGTAAACTCCCTCATTTTAACGATTTTCGTCATTTTCAACAACTTTTTTGCCATTATGACGAATTTCATAATTTTCGTTTTAACGATTTCCGCAATTCTTGACAATTTTAAACGTTTTGATTAGTTTAGAGGATTTTTGTCATTATGAAGAATTTTGAAACGTTTGAAAGCTTTTAACCGTGTTAGTATTTATCATTTTTGAGGGTCTGCAGTTTTTAGAACTTTTAATCAGTGTTTTCAAAAACCACAAAAATCTATTTCCCTGAGTTAGAACGCCATCTTCTGGAATTTATGTTGGACTAGTATGAATATGCTATTACCGTTCTTATATTTTTTTTAGACTTGTGAAATTATAAAAATCCTGCATGCAAGGGTTGTTTATTAAACAAAAATACATACAACGCCATTTTTTCATTGCTATAAAATTATGTACAAATAAAAACAATTAAAATCAATGACTGAATATTTGATTCCCTGCAATAACCAAATCGCATCATTCAACTTGAAAGAAAACATTTACGCCGAAACTTTTTCTTCATTGGCAGTCACAGTTGTGACACCAGAAGCTGTCGATTGCGTATCATCTGGTTCACTAGCACAAGCTAATGTTGGGAATTTCTTATGAAGAGCTTGCCTGTATTTTGGATGACTGAAAAATATTTTAGCATTAAGAACATCAAAAAGAAGAAAAATTTTGCCTACCTAATTCCATATACAATTGGATTATAAACAGCGTTAGCCTTAGCGAAAAGTGAGCACCAAATAGTTTGGATCGGTGTTAGATTTACCGATTGGAAAATTCCACACCAATTTGTAACGAGGTAAGGGGTCCATGCAAAGAACCACAAAGCGATTGTCATTAAAGCAATTTTTGCCAATTTGCATTCAGCGCTGGTTTTGGCATCATCTGATGATCGTAATGAAGCTACGTTCATTTTCTTTGCTTGTTCTCTCATTGCTTTTTCATGGGCCGCTACAGCCTAAAAAGAAACAGTCAAAAAAATTGTAGAATTTATAGAAGAAACATGATAACTAAGTCAAAAGGCACTCTCGTATTATATCAAAGAAGAAGTATCTATGGCCACCATTGCATTAATTCAAAAGTAAACACCAGATGTCAGGTTAGTATTTTGAATAAGCAAATTTTTCCAAAAATAATTTTTTACCTGCACAATAAACCAATAAGAGTAAATAATGGTGAAGAGAGGCAAAAAATAGACAAAGACGGAATAGACCAAGATGTAACTCTTGCTCAGCCAATCTTGTGACAAGTAGTCAGTACCACAAGCTGTCATGTTGCCTTCTGGTACATACCTGTAAAATATAAAAAACTAAAGAAACAATTGTAAATGCAACATATTGGGAATACGTTTTTACTAAGGTTTCTAAACATTTCTTTGATCTAAATGACCAAAAAATTTAAATTAGCTTAAACATGTCAAAATTTTGAAGAAAAATTGAAAAAAAATATTTTTTTTTCTAAAAATTTAAAAAAAGCTCCAAAATTAAAATTTGGAAAAAAATAAGAAGAATCTCTTGGATATAAAAAAAATTTTGAAGACTTTTCTTTCATTTTCCAACCTCACTTTGCTATATCTTTTCAATTTCTTTGATTTTGGAAGGAAATTAAAGATATCTAATTTTTCATTTTTACTTTTTGCTAATTTGGGCCAGAATTCCCACTTTGGGAACTACTGTGTTAAAGTATCTAATCTCAAAATGTCAGACTAAAACATATCAAATAAAATGTCGAAATTGTTTAACTCTCAAAATATGAAAATGTCAAAATAATAAGCTAAAATTCAAGTCAAAGGTTGAATGTTCAAAAAATATATATACCTGTTCCATCCAAACATAGGAGCAATAGTCCAAGCAGTTGCAAAGACCCAAATAAAGAAAATTCTTGCCAAAGCAGTTTTTGTGGTTAAAGGTCTTGCACTTAAGCCTTTAACAATGACGTTGTATCTATCGAGAGCAATAAAAGTCATAGTCCAGATGGATCCACAGCCGAATAGCGATCCTGCCATTCCATAAATTTCACACATAAACGGCCCTGCAAATAAGAACAAACCTTAAAGTCACAATAAAAATATATAAAAATGTTTAAAAAAAGTCAAAAAATGTCAATATATTAAAATACGACAAATAGGTATATCAGTAATATTAAAAAATGTCATAAAGTAAGAAGAACATAGAAGATTGTCGAAATGCCAAAATATCAAAACCCGGTACTATTAAAAAATTTTAAAACACGTTGTCAAAAAACGTCAAAAATTTAGAAGAAATATTAAAAATTGTCGAAACGTCAAAATATCAAACCATGAGAGATATTATTGTTCTCGTAAGTGTAAGATGGGATATATTGGAAGTATGAAAAAATGTCAGAAAACGTCAAATATGTGAAAAAATAGCAAAAAGGTGTCAAAAACTTCAAAAAATATTGTAGGAATGTTAAAAAATTAGAAAAAAAGGCCAAAATGGTTAATAAGTAAAAGTAAAATACCTAGGACCCATGTTTCGTTATAGCAGTTGATTACCATGGCGGGTGACATACAGAACATCATGCACAGATCAGAGAAGGCCAAATTGACAACTAATAGATTGGAAGGTGTCCTTAAGCCCTTCGTACTGCAAAAGATGTAAACAACCATGCCATTCCCAACAACCGAAATGAAGCCGAGTACTCCAATAACAAACCCCAAAATGGCATGCCACATTGGGTTTAAAGGTGGAAATTGGTACCAATGCGGCGAAACAAGGTACAACATTTCAGGCGGTACCTTATCCACGACTGTAATGTTACCGCCAAAACCACTGGACATGGCTCTTTGCGCCGTCCAAGCGGCATAGCTCGGTTCACCCATCACAGACATCTAAAACGTATCAATCAACAATTTTATTTCGATATTTTCACTCAACAAAAATGAACTCACAGATGAAAATTTTGTTTTATGTTAAGGTTGAACAACCGCCCGAGTTATTTGTAAGACTGCGGCTTATCATTTGCACCTCAATCTTATTATATTTATATAGGTACGGTGGTAAGACGCATAAGCTCGACCACATTCATAAATTAATCTAATAAGCTCTAATCCTTCTTATTTTTGACATCTTGTAAAATGTAAGAACGCTAATAAGGTTTCCACATAATTTAATTTTTTTTTTTCAAGGACTAGTTTATGGTTAAATTGGATAAATTTTAAAAGTGCGAAGGCAATTACATAACGAAGATTTAAATCGTATTTAATGAAAAATCATTAGGAGAATTTAATAACAAAATCACTTGAGAATGCTTTGGAGCATTGCAAAAATGAACTTGAAAATAAGTCAAAACGATAAATATTAAAATTTAAAAAATGTCAAAGAACGTCAAAAAATGTTAAAATGCCAAAAGTGACGAAGAATACTTAAATATATAAAAAAAACTCATAAAATGTCAATAAAATGAAAAATGACAAATATGGTGAACAATGCCGACAATATCAAAAAAGAATGTTCCGGTACGTTCGAGATAATCAGAGGCTGAACTAAAATGAAAGAATTTGGAAAGCATTGTAACGGAGAATTCTAGAACTTTGGATGGCAACGTAATGGAAAATTCTAGATGCTGGAAGGAAGAATTGCTAGAGGATTCTAAATCCTTGGAAAATAATTTGGTGCAAAGGATCGACAGAGAATTCTATAACTATGCAAGGTGACATGATGGAAGATTCTAGTACGGTTAGAAGAAAACTATCGGAGGGTTCTGGAAACATGAATGGAGGCTTGCCAAGGGTTTCGACAGGTGAATCAACGGAATGTTCAAAAACAGTAATGCAAGAATTTCTAGAGAACTTCGTAGAATTAATCGATGGAATGCTCTGGAAAGAACTTGGGAAGTGAATCCATTGAAGCTTCTGGAATATTACCAAAACAACTGTTAGTGGTTCTTGTGAATTGTAGATTAATAGAACATTCTGAATCATTGGAAAGCGAAATGCTGGTGGCTTCCAAGGCTTCGGGAAATGAAGCAGGAATGATTAGAGAACCAAGAAGTAGAAGTTCCAGAGGATTCGAAAGTTGAATTGAGGAAGAACAATCATTCTCGAACTTTGAAAGCTGAAAGGATAGGTAATTCCAGGACGTGAAGAACCAGGCAATGGAAGCCTCGAAAGATTTGGAGATTGGATGAAATTTTCATGCGAGCAATGCAGAACTCTTAGGACTGATGAAGAAAAATGTGGAGATTAGACTGTGGAATCGAGAAATTGTACACGATATGGCAGATTGGACAGATGGAAGGTGATTAAATTAGATCCAAAAGGAATGAAGAGTTTCATGGCGGATTGACATGGACCATGTGACTGAAAATGGCTACATGAGCTACTGGATTAGACGATTTGGAACGGACATTGGCATTGACTATTTGGTTGAGTGATATTTCGAAAACAATATCGAAACAAGATATTTGAAACTATCGATATCTGCTGGATGTAATGGTTAATTTACTAGGAAGTCATCTCACGGAAATAGTCGGAGGTCTGCAGGAATGTAAGGAATCCTTTCATGGGTAGGTTTTGTCCGTCCATCTCGTCTGGTGGCGATGGGGATTTGATAGAACGGACCGGAAAAGGTTGAAGAGATTTAGACTTTGAAGAAAAACTCCGGCCTTCCTGGTATGAGGTTTGAAGCATTTGGTCAACTTTCCGATATTCATGCTATGGAAAAGTAACATGGAGCATCCAAGGATTTCTCAAGAAAAACAAATAAAATACTTTCAGACCTAATATAACAGAAAGCAAACATAATGTTTTCATTGAAACAAAGTGGAAAGGTTAGGGTTCAAAAACCCTCGGGAAATATGACCGCTTCTAAAGTGGCGTAGAAATAAATAAAAGATCTCAAAAGGAAGTATCAATCCTAATTCGGCAGAGGAAATAGTTTACTGGTGAAGAGCAGCTGGGAAATCAAGAATGAAGAATATTACTAACGAAAGAATCTTCGAGATCATGGAATTTACACACACCTTAACACAGGACATAAGACTAAACCGAAAAGGTATGGTCATTAAAAAAAAATGCCATTTGGGAGACTTCCAAAACAATTATGGGAATGGACACTAAAAGGAAGAAGGTGGAGATAAAGATCTCCAAGAAAAAAAAATTGAAGAGGGCCTGTAGATTAACAGAAGAAAATGGAGACAGGAAATCGGAAGATGTCAAAAGACTTTTTAAATCAACAAATAGATAGATAGATTGGTTTCAACTTATTTTTCAAATGTATTTTGTTAATTTTTGATAGATCGGTATTTCAATAGAACAAAAACGAACGAATTATTTTTATAATTTAAAATCTAAGATTTGAATATGGCGCCTTTTCTTAAAACGGAAATTAAAAGCATTTTTACATTTTGAAAACGGAATGATTGCATTGTTTCCTTGGTTACCAATTGGAACCAAGAGATTTAAAAATTCTAGGAACCTTCTTTCAAAATTCATTTAAATCAATTAAGTTTAGACCAAAGCCACCTTTACGTCACCATTCCTTTTTTAAAAGGATTAAATCAAGGGTGGCTTTACTTTCTTATATAAATAATTGGCTTATTGATTTTTGCAGATGGCAGCACAAATTGTAAACGGCGTGCGCATGTCTGACCAGACAATTCCCGGTTTTTCATCTGGAAGTGACGCTCCAAGGCTTCCATTTTGTAACGATACACTCATCAACGCTGTTTCGCATCCAAATATTGCCGAAATCTTAAATAATCTTAAGTCAATTTTAATAACTGTAAGTATGCATTCCATTTAAAATCATACATTTAAGAAATCCCCCGCATTTTAATAATAATAACCTGATTTGTGTAATCGGCGGCATGACGCTCCCAATCCTAACCAAACCAAAACACAAAATTTTTAAATAATACGCTTGAAAATATGTAAATTAGGTTAGAAAATCAGTTAAAACCGTAAAAAAATTAAACCTATTTAAGTCTCCATGGATTTAATAAAGAATTTGTGTGTTTTATTGATTTTGTAATCTAAAGCAAAATGGCGCTTGGTTAAGCTTTGTACATAACTGTTTGTTTCTCTTGTAGACTAACATGGCCGAATCTCCAACACCAGCTTCAACACAACCATCTGGAGGTCAACAAACTTCTCCACAAACCCAAGCACAAAATAGACCCTCAGGTGGTGGTTCCATGTTTAGGGGTCGTGGGGGTCCCAGAGGACGCGGATTTATGCGTGGACGGTGAGTAGAAAATTTTTCTATCTATGCATAATTTCACAAATTTGATTCCAAAATAGTTGGATGATGCATTTTGCACCTGTTTTTGTAGTGTACAGTTCTGTGTTAATTGCAATCCGCTTTCCAACCTCTCGCTTTGAAATAGACAAGTACAAAATGCATCAAGCAAGAGGCTGAAAAGCAGCTGTTGTTATTCTTAAGGCGATTTTGTGCTTTGATTACGTAAAATAGGTTAATGCTTCTTCTAAACTGTGCTGCCGACTATTCAAAATGTACATTATTTATAGGTTATGTTACTATTTTGTTTGTATTTCACAATTTGCATAGATTATTACTGCTTTCTAGAAGAGTTACTTCAGTAACATCTAGATTGACAGATCCATTGGCTAAATAAATACATTTGGGTGTGTAAATCTGAATTAATTTAGACCTAAAGTAACCTTCTAAATTGCGGGTAGTTCTTTCCCCAAGGGGGGGCGTCTTTCTTATAGATGCGGATACGCTTCAGCATACACAGTCTTATTGTGTAAAATGCCGGTATTTACTAAAACTACTTGTAAAATCATCATTCATTCATTTCCCTGTGCTTTTGAAATTTTATTGCATTTGTTCAGCGCATTTATCAGGTTAATGATTTCTAGACCATGCTGAATTTTAGCGGGGAATGCTTGGTATCCTATAAAAAAAAAATTATCAACATAATTCTGTACAATTGGTCAAAGATAAAGATTCACTTGGGGATGTGCAAAGAAAGAGTGAGCTGACGTTTGGAATAAAAAAGATGCAGCATGTACTTGTCACTCAACTTGTCAGTACGTTCTGCTTAAGAATTTTTTTTTTTATTAATTGAAAGCCAAAGAATTTAAGAATATTGTTGAGGAAGAAGAAAAGCGCCAAAAATCTATACGAAAGCATTATACTATAGGTCACTTATAGTTGTATAGCTTTTATATATTTAGTAAATAGTAACAGCATTTTCATCAGCCGAGTGCAAGTTTAAATTATTAAAATTAAAAATGAGCGAAGTGCACAGGTCCGTTAACAAAATTTACTGTAATTTTTACTTTTGAGTAACCATATGTGTCCGTCCGCACGGCTAAACTATTCCTCGATTTTGATTAAACTTGATATCTAGAGGTTTTACATTATTTGTAATTGATTCTACAAATTTCTTTGTTTTATCGCAAAAATTGCTCCAACGATTTTAATCAAATTTGTTATATAAACATGATTTGAACAGAGATATAAAATGCATATAGCGAATTAATCGTTAATAGAACGTAAACACCACTTTATCTACAACACTTTGTATTCGACTTAAATAAAAACATTCTAAGTTCTGAG
Source organism: Coproporus ventriculus (assembly GCA_027574865.2). NCBI lineage: Eukaryota > Metazoa > Arthropoda > Insecta > Coleoptera > Staphylinidae > Coproporus > Coproporus ventriculus. Next base: position 55,180 of record JAODAH020036257.1, on the reverse strand, counting down.
TATGTATTGTCTAAGCACTACCTTGCCTAATCAAGTAGCATGCCTATCGCTGTTTCTGGTATCGCTAAACATGTTAGTTGCTGTTCTTTTAAAATTGTTAAAATAAAAAATTGTATGCAAAATGTAATATTCCATGAGAAATCTAGTGCGGGCCGCCATACCATTCTATTACATGCAATTTAAATTACCAACTGTAAAACATTGATAATCCGTAACTTTCTTAGCCTGTCGTTTCAAATTTTGGAAATTTGAAATATGCTCTGAAAGGAGTAAATGCCGTTTTGAAAAAAGGAGGCTGGTAAATTTTATTATGACCATTTATTAGTATTGTTAATTTGTAACTTGCATTTATCATTTACATAAGTAATAAAAACAATTTTACAATTAGTGGTGTAAATCACGTTCGTACCAAAATGCATTTTGTGTTTTTTTCTTAACTAGAAAATTTTATTTAGTAATAATGAACCACGCTAAAGACTGTTTAATTCCGAATGTATAAGCCCATATGTTTGGGTTGGATTCAACTTTTTGTGACTGAATGTATTTATTTGATTAACACTTTATGTTCAATTATTGATAAAAAAAGTTCTTGAAATTCTAATCAATTAAAACTAAATATAATTTGGCATACATGTTCATTATAATTGTGGTCTTGTTCTTGAGTTATTGCAAATATTACATTTTTGCAATATTATTTGATATTTCATAAATGCAGTCAATGCAATAAGATGAAATAATCTTATTGTTCAGCTTAGATAAATGCCTCTATTTTTAAATATTTTGTTTATTATTTTAGAGGTGGACCAGGAGGTCCACCTGGTCGCGGTGGCCCCATGATGCGTGGACGTGGTGGCCCACGAGGTGGATTGCGTGGAGCACCGAGAGGAAGATTTCCACCAGGTGGAGTTCCTCCTCCAATGGAAGGTGGCCCGATGGGAGAAAATGGTAGCCCACGTGGTCCCCCATCTGGTTTCAGAGGAGCTGGTCGAGGCGGGCCAGGATTTAGGGGTCGTGGTGCCCCTAGAGGACGTGGAGGTCCAGGTGACAGACCAACCCGACCGGGTGGTGACCGAATGCAAAGAGGCGGAAGACCTTTCATACCAAGAGGACGTGGTGGTCTATCTGGTGGACCCGGTGGAATGCAGAAAAGAGGACAATCTGGACCATTACAAGGTGGGCCTGGACCAAAAAGAGGACGTTTTGAAAATGGAGCAGTAACAAATGGTTTTGGGCAAAGGTAATACGATTTATATTGTAATTGAGTAGAAATTAATTATCAAAATTTTCTTAGATCTCAATTTGGACAAGGTGGAGGCCAAGGTGGATATGGAGGACAACAATCTTATAATTCACAACCTTATGGACAGTCGCAATCTTACGGACAACAACCACAAGGAGGTTATGGTGGTGGTGGTGGTGGTGGATATGGTGGTGGCAACCAATATGATAATTATGCTCCTAATAACTACCAATCAAATTCTGGGTATGGTGGTTCGGGTGATACATACGGTTCATCAGGGTATGGTGCAGCTTCAGGACCAGCAGATGGTGGTTACCAAGGGGGATATGACAGTCGAGGAGGATATTCATCTGGGGGTTACGGTAAGAAATTTTTTTATTCAACATGAATCTTTTATTTTTGATATTCCACATATAGGTTCTTCACTTCGAGTGGTGTCTTTCTCATAATATACAACTGCCAAAATCTACATTGTTTTAAAATGTTAACGTAGAAAGTTGCTCCCGAAGAATTAATATTATTTGAAAAGCAAATTAGCACACACCAGAAATAATATCTCAGTCAATTTAATTTTACAAAACATTACATTTTTTAAAATTCATGATATTTTCCATTACTGTTTAAATAGAATTTTCTTCTCCTTTATTATTAAAAAAAGCCTAAAATTACTATACTATTAAAGAATACGATAAGATAGAAAAGTTATTGCAAAAATAGGTTCAATTATTAATTTAGATTTCTGATTTATTCATTTCCAATTCTTTTTTTTTCATTTTAATGTTAAGAAGATTATTTAATTGTTATGTACATAATAAATATGTTTATTGTTATTATATTTTTTGCTTAATGTAACAGAAAGATAAAAACAGATTATCTCAATTTTATATTGATTCTATTAATTTCTCTCAGTTTTAAAAAAACTCTTTTGATAAAATGTAATCAAAGAGGAAACTTCTTATTCAAAAAGGTATCATATTTGCGAAAATATTAAATAAAATATTGCAACTTCAGTTGTAATGTTACTGTAAATCCTTATGCATTTCAAATTCTTTAAAATTTCTTGCTCTATCTCCTGATTTCTCCTTCATATTATTATACCTTATAATATATTCACATTTGATTTTTCAAAATTTTTTGTTTTCTAGTTTTTCTTTCTTCTCTGGCTCGTGTAAATTTATTTTTGTATTCTTAAGTATTTTCTTGTGTGCTGCTTCCTATTTTTTTCAGTTTATTTATCTTTTTAAGTTATTTGACTATTATTATTTTATCACTTCTTCTTTCTCATTTTCTTAAATTTGTGTATTTTCTTTGCTTTTTGTCTCTTTTTTTCTATTCAAAACATTTCTCTGATATACTTGTATCTACTTGCCCTTTTTCTTTCTCCTTTATGATCACTCTCTAACAAAATACTTATCATTTGTTGTTGTTTTTACATTTATCATTTTCCCCATCCTCTTCTTATTTCTATCTTTTCTTTTGCTTGATTTTCTTGCCTTCTCTTTCTTGTCAATACCTTCTTTGATGTAATAGTCTTCTCTGACATTTCGAATGAGTATATGGATATAGTATAGTAAGTGTTTTAAAACAATTGTATATCAAAGGCAATTGTGATAATAGAGAAAGTTGCAGCATTTCTATACAAAGAATAAAAGTGACCGCCTTTACTTTGCAAAAATCACTTCTTGATAACGACCTCTGTTTGCCAAATCTGTATGTAATTTAGTTCAAAGGTTGGTTCTATTTTATCAATGAGTAGTGGCACCATCTGGTGAAAATTTACTGCAATTACCGAATGAACTTTATATGTTATTACTTTTTTTAATATAGCACAAATTAATATAAAAGCTTAATTTGATAATTTAGCAAATCATGAGTTGGGAATTGATTAAAAATGGAAATTTATGTAAAGTTTATTTAAATATTTAATCAAATATGTATATTACGAGAATGTGCATGAAGTTTGGAGTAACTGTCTGTGGAATATTTTCTGAGTTGTATGTAGCTATATATGTATATTAAATTGCTGTAACCGCTTGACCAAAATATTGAATAGCAATGATATACAATATAATTGTAAATTTGATTGACTGTATTTTGCTGTTCTTTTTTATAGAATCGCAATCATACGGCCAATCTGGTGGCGGTTATGGCAAACAAGATTACGGTGAGTTACAGTGTCCCAATAAATTTCTTTCACTTTTTTTAAAATAAGTTTAAAAGAATTTGCACAAGAAATATTAATAGAATAATGAAAAAATACAAAATATCCAAGAGACCAATGGAAGCTCTAAAAATGTGATAAAATAATAAATAAATATGGATTTATTTGTTATAAAATATTAGTTCCAAGTAAAATATGAAGGAACTGAAATTAGTTTCAAGTTATGTGGAGAATGGAAAGAAATTAAAGTGTAAATATTAGTAATTAATAAGTTTGTTGGAACTTGTTTAAATATAATCGAAGTTATAAGATTACCTGTACACAAACGTTAATAAAAGTTGTGTTAATGAAATGGTTGCATACTGCAGCATTAAAAAAAAGAACTTGTAGTTGATTGATTGGGTGTTTAGTAGTTGTTTAGTGTTTAAAATAACATGCAAATCTTTTACATGTCTTTTAATTAAAGTTTTTTTTATAATCCACATTTCAGGTGCATCTAACCAGGGTAGACGATATTAAACTTACACTATCTCTCACCACCATGGCTTTAATATACATTATTTCCTGTACATTTATTGAAAATTAGTGTTTTTATTCTGTTTATTTTTTATTTTTTTTTTATTTGATGAAAAAATGTATATCATTGTCCTCCATGTGAAAGAAGGATGAAAAATGCAATGAAAGTATTTGAGTTTTAAAAGAAAACAATACAAAATAGATAATTACGGTTGAAAGAGTTTTAGATATAAGCTTTTATTTTTTATTATTTTATAACATAACTTTATTTACTATTACTTGAATGACTGTCTGAGTGTTTTTGTCAATAAAATTTAAATATTATTTATATAAATATAAAGAAAATAAAGTATTATGTACTTAATTTTATGGAAGTATATACCACCCCTAGCAGACAGTTGTCTAAACAACAAAAAAAAAGAAAGAAAAAAATTCCCATCTAGTAGGAATTTTTAAGGAATGTCTACCCTGTGAAAACTACAACCAAATGAAGCAAACCCGATGGCCAAATTTATAACAAACAGTGGATAAATAAAATGGAATTTATTAATAATAAAATAAAAGCATTTTTGCAGAATTTATTTATTTTTTTATATTTTCAAATTTTTAATGCTGTAAATCCTTTGTGCTAAAAAAAGGAAAACAAACAAAAAAAATCACTTTTGCTTAATTGCCGATTAAGAGGGTAATGTAAATTCACACAAACAAATTTTAAATTGGTTGATATTTATTTTACAAAAAGAAAAAAATAGAATTTGTGTAGATTTATAATATTTTTTCTTTTTAATGTCACCAAAAAAAAAAAATTTATTGATTTTGATTTTTATTTTATATGTTGATAAGGAAACAAATTATTAATTTGCACTAAATATAGAAACTGAAATTAATTAAGTTCAATCATTATGTTGTAAAGCAGAAGGTTAAATCAACAAATAAAGAAAGTAAAAAAAATCCTAATAGGCTCAATCAATACCTTTTTAAGTTATTTTGATCTACAAGCATTGGTAACTGTTAAGTAGACATTATTTGTAGATGTGGTGAGAATATTTAAAATTATAATTCCTAAAGTTGTTCACAATAGTAGTGAAAGCTTTCCGGAAAATTACCATGTAAAAGATATTTGCAACGGAAATATTTTCATAAATTTATAACAACTATATTATATAATAAACATCTTAGACATTTTAAGGCATTCTGATTTAATAAAATATATGAAAATGTTTCAATTTGAGCTAATAGAATGAATATTGATTATCATGAAGCTTTTCTTCGAAGCAACCATACAATATGTTCCAAAATGGCTCATTTTGTGTTAAAACAGGTAACAGACATATAAGTAATAGTTATTAACAAAATAAATTTAGGAAAATTTATTTTGTAATTTTGACATTTAACACTTTTACGCATTCACATTTGTTATTTAATAATTATCGCCCAACAGATTACACACGGCATTTGTAAGTAGTTATAAAACCAAATTTTAATTGCTGCAGTAATGATTATCGATCCATTAATTCGTTACCTTTGTTAAACGGGATTAGGAAAACATAACCTCAAATAAATAATGTGTAAGGTATTAAATATTATTTTAGACTTTAAAACTGGAACTTTGCAGTTACACCAACCTACAAGTTTTCTTTATATTTTCACAACTGATAAGGAAAAAATAGTTTTTTCATATACATTGGCAAAAATTCTATCAAGAATACAAAATTGATAAAATGACAAAAATTGTTGAAATTACAAAAATCATCAATATGATAAAACTCTTAAAAATCATTGAAAATGACAAAAATCCTTTTATTTTTTACTGAAAATAATAAAAGAAAAAGATGTTGTAATTGTAGCGTCAATTGTCAGTTCTAAAATGATGTAGTAAAAACATTGTTACCAATTACCAATGAAAAAATTACTGTACAGGGTGAGTTTTTATCTTGAAACTTCTCAATAAAAGCCGAAATAATTTTAGCATTTCAAAAAAAATTTGGGACAAAAGTTGTTAAGATTCTTGGAGGACACATATTGGTCCAATTAAGATTTAACCTTTAAATGCTTCAAGGTCAATACTTAATAGGACTCCAAGAATCTTAACAACTTTTGTCCCAAACTTTTTTGCAATTCTAATTATTTCGGTTTTATTGAGAAGTTATAAGATAAAAAAAGTCACCCTGTATATGCAAGTGGAAAATTCAAATTAAATTTGAATTGGAATGATCAAAGTGTCAACAGGAAGAAAATTGTAAATATAACCAAAACTATTGAAAATAATAAAGTCGTCAAACATAACGAAAATCATCAAAAAGTACTAATGTCAAAATGAAAAAACCTTGAAGAATTTCAGAATTCCTCGTAATATTAAGTGGGAACAAAAGTTCCAGAAAATGTTAAAAATTCATCATAATTACAAAAATTGTTGAAAAGTACAAACAATTCGTTAAAATCCATGAAATGATGTGTAAACCTTGTAAAAATAATAAAACCTGGCCAATTGTCAGTTCTGAAATAATGTGACACAGAAAAATTACTGGAAGTGGGAAATTTTAATTTGTTAGTTACTTTCTAATTATAATAATGGTATAATTCCATCACCATCCCTGGTTGTCAAATAATATAGTGAAAATATTATTGCCAACTTCTAACAATAAAATTACTACATAAAAGTGAGAGATTCAAATTTTTTAAAAATGAAGTTTCAAATAAAACTTTTCTAGTGTAATATCTGTACAATTTCAAAAATGTACCAAAAACAAACTGATATAATCCGAGAAAAAGTGGTTTGACATGTAAAACTACATAATGTCTGCAATAAATGAGAAAAGGGGATAACTTGATATATTTTCATGGCGGTCTATCACGATAGATAAACGATGCTGATACAAGATAAGACAGAAAAACTTCTACAACTGCTAAACCGGAGGAAAAATAAATACTTTGTTCTAATACTCAATTGACTTATTGTTATGCAACCCACAATACAATAGTTTTAAGAGAAAAATCTAGGGATAACATAAATTTTCACTTGACAACAGCGTTCTGTGTAATATAAATTAGATTGTTTCATATAGCACAATTTGTTGGTAAGATAATGGCTTGTTGCTAACGGTTGTGACATGTGTGACATTCTATTGCATTACAAAAGAAGTAAGACTCTCGTAAAGCCAATCAGTAGTATATGTGCAGCCCATGTTTGTATGTTCATTCACAACTTGTACAGGATTTAAAAATTTTATTTTGCAACTGCTTAAATTCACTATTTCTTAATAGTTTAAACACTACTAATGTTGGAAATAAATTTATTCTATACATTACCCTCTTAGTAGATAAATAAAGCAAAATTAATAGATAATAAAACATTTAAAAAAAAAAATTTTAAACCGGCTATTTTTTCATTGCAATTGAATTTTCACATCTATTCTTCTATTTAAAACATTTTTCACTTTTAAAATGGTTTACTAACAAAAAAAATCCTTGTATTATCTAATCTTGATGTGAAAATTCATAAATTTATTAATTTAATAAAAAAAAAGATTTATATATGCTATATAAACTTTTTAAAAGCACCAGTGAATTGCAACCAAAAGGATAAAAGCAATCAAGAATACAAAACAGAAAAGGACAAGTTAAACAAATAAACAAAAAAGAATTATTTAATTCTAATAATAAAGAAAACAAAAAGAGAAAAATTAAACCAAGAGAACACCAGAGTTGATAAAAAGTAAATCAAAGATAAGTATGATATTTTTAATAATTGTCAATTAACAATTACATATTTTTATTTTATTTAGTAACTAAAACGGTTAATTTTTTTACCAAACCTAAGCACAAATTATGTAGCTATGCAATTTACAAATATAGAATATACCCGTAAGTATAAGCAGTTTGAAAATTATATTATTTTACCTTTTGTTTTCTATTTTATTTTTTTATATTATTAACAAAAATCATATTGTTGTACAGTAATTTTCTTTATAGAATTGTTTATTTAATACAATTACTTTTCAATAAATTGTTTCAGGATTATTACAAGATACTACTTTTAATCATTTTTAAGTTACTAATGTAGAGCCAAGGAAAAATGGAGTGATAAAAATAAAATGGGGTGGGGTGGTGGGGGCATGCCTTCAATTCTAATTTTGCCAAGATTTAATGCATATTATAATAAATAATAATAATATATATTTTTCTACTTTGAGATCATAATTCATTATGAAATCCAAACGGGTGCCATAATAGCGTCATTATGGGCACCCAAACTTTTCTGTTTCCGCCGCTCAAAAAGTTATTCAAAAAAGCTATGAAATTTCCAATAATTTTGAAAATTAGAAAAAAATTCTAAATCAAAGAAAAGAATATTATCAAGTCCTAAAATTTCTAAAATACCAAGAATGTTTATAACAAACTCAAACATTTTATAATTTTTTTAATATATTAGAACTTTTGATGCATGCAATTTAGATTTTTAATAAATTGTTACCTAAAAACTAGAAAATTTCGGAAAATTAAAATATTATCCATCAAAATATATAAAAAATGCATTTTTTCATTTTTGGAAAATCATAGTTCTTCTGTTTTGAAATATTCCATTTCTTGCATTTTTAAAGTTCTTTTAATTTTTGTTTTTTGGAAAATGCTGGTTGGTAATATTGATACAACCTATTTTTTCATTTTTTGCCATATACATTTGAAGTTTCAAAATTACATATGATTAGCAAATTAATTTTTCAAAGCCCACTAAAAAAAAATGTCCACTTTTTTTTCTAACTTCCAATAAAAAAATTTAACTTCGGAAAGAATCCCAAAAATAGTTGAAGATAGCAAAATTATCATTTTTAAGTGGGGGGAAGGGGGGGGGAATTTTTATTATTCCATTTAATCAGAGGTCTTACTTAGTACATTAATATTTCTAATTTTAACTATAAAATCCTGCTGAAGTTATCAAATACTACACGTTTTTCCTGTAGTTCGATTATAGGCCAATTGATATTTTCCCCATCTACAAGGAACTAGGGGTTTCATAAAAACAAAGCATTTTAATGCTTATTAGTTTAGTTTTAAACACTCAGTGTAAAGTATAATTAAACACCCAGCGATCTAAAAATCTGCAAAAATTAAGAAAAATCGAACTCCCTTAATATAGAGCTATTTAAAAATATATATATATATATAGCTAAAGGAATATTGTGCAGATAGGTAAAGTATTATCAATTTATAGTACCCAAATAAAATTTTTAATGATTTTAATATTAATAATAAATACATATATTGATATGCATGCCTCATACAACTACAAAAAAAATATCGAAACAAGAAGTTAAAAATAATTATTCCTACATGAAATATTTGCATGAGGATGAATTTTATAGTAATTTTTACTCTTTCTTAATATTTATTATGAAGAGGAGAGCAAATCTACCTACTTCTGAAGATAAAAAATATAATTTAAAAAAATATTAATGATAATTTTTTTTATATATATTTGTTACTTGTTTGATTATAATTGGCAAATTTATTAATTGTGTATTTTTTGTTTAGGTTGAAGAGGAATGGATCCGATATGGTATGATTGAATCTTTACTTTGGCTTATGGAAGAGATTTTATACCAGGAAAATAATTTTTAGTAAAGAAAATCCAATAATTGAGGTGTGGAAATGCTAAAAGAGCTAACTAATAAAAACAAAATTATTGGTGAATTGAAAGTTTGAGTTTGTTTAATATTAATGAGGGGAAAATTAAATACTTCAGGTTCATTGCTCTTATCAGAACTGTTTCTGCTTACAGAAAATCATTACAGTAACAATTTTGATTTAATATTTGTAACTTTATTCAATTTAGTTTGTATAAGCTAGTTTTATCTTCAACCAGAAGATTCTTGCTATAAGTCTAGGGATATTTGGTAAGATAACATATCTAGATACATTTAAAAAAATCTTATGCATGAATGATGACAACCAATGAATAATGGTAGATACAAGATAAGACATCAATCATGAAAAACAAGCAGAAAACTGATTATAAATAATGATGGATAGATGCAAAATGTAGATAAATGAGAAATGGATGTTGACAAATAGTTGACTACAAATTTATAATGAAATATAAAGATAAATGACAATGGAATGATTATGTTAGATATTTGATGACAAATTAATGATGCTGATTATGAACACTAAGGGCAATTAAAGATAACAAACAAATATGATAGGTAATGATACATGATGACAAAAGGATGATGATAGCTAAATAATTTATGATAGACAATAATTTTTATAGGATGAGAACAGTTGGGCAATGATAGCTAGATGAATCATCATGCCTAAATGATGGCATGTGAATGATGTTAGATATATGATGAGAAATGAATAGTAATAGTTGAACATAGGTAAATAACCAACAGATAATGATAGAAGATGACAGGTAGGTATTTTTAGATAAACAATAATAATATTATATAATAGTTATTGTCTATGTAAAAATGCCTACCAATGCATAATTAAATATGTCATTACCTATCATTTTGCTGTCGTCTTCTATCATTATCTGTCGGTTATTTATTTCTCATCATACATCTAACATCATTCATATGTCATCATTTATGCATGATGATTGTTGTCACAATATTGTGAGAACATTTGGATAGTGACAGCCACATGTTGGCAGATAAATGATGTTTGATGTATGAATAACTACAGATTATGATGATAGATATAAATCTGATAAACAATAACCAATAGATGATAACAAGTTAATAATACAGAGAAATTATAAATAGTAATAATGACAGATGAATAATAAATAGGTGCTGATGGATGAAGGACAGTTTGTTTGATATATTAGATGAATGATGAGAAATTATTAATCTTATAGATGATAACAGATAACAATAATAAATAGATGAATGGTAATGTGGTTAATAACAAATTAAAAATGACATATTGATGATAAATGAAGATGAATGTCTGATGGATGACATTAGAAAACAAATCATGATAAATGAATATTTTAATATTGGTGACCATCGGAAATGAACATCCATGTTGCATTTCTATACTATATTTTGTTTCTAAATTCTTGAAAAGAAAGTTACAGAATATTTTTGCTTGTTTTAGACTTATGTTTTTTTGTTGTGAATGAATTAATGAATATATAGCTCTTTTAACTGCAATTCAAAAATGAAATATTTAGAAAAAGACGATGTTTAGCTCCTTTAGTTTCTCCACTCTTCAATTATACTGTCAGATCTAAAGAGACCACAACAAAAACAACTAATAAACTTATTTGATTTAATTGGTTGTTGGATTGTCTATAAATCAAAAATAAAAATGTCCTTGTTGGACTAAGTTTCTTTGACAAACTTGTTTTAATTTTGAAAATTTTCTAGTTATGTTACATCCATAAACTAGTATTTATTAATTTTCTTGAATGTTGAAGGTAATTTTGTTATGGTCTCTACTTTTTAAATGAAATTATATTCCAAAAGAGTTTGCATTTCAGTATTCATGATTTGCAAAAAGACATTGAAATTTCACTAATTTTTTTCAGCTTTTTAATTTTCAGGTGTTCATAAATAAAGTGTTTGAAAATATAAAATTTTGGTTTTTCTTACCCTTATATTTTCCTTTGTAATAATAAATTCAATGGAATGATCAATGTATTTGAGATTTTTCTCATATGAAAGAAATTTTTAGTAAAATACCTTGAAATCTGCAACAAAATGTGATTTTACTGCCGATTTTGTGCATGGTTGGTTGCATAGCTTAAATTGGAAAATACTCTCAAAATATGTTTAAATTAGTTTTAGTGTTTAGATATATAAGAAACTTTTAATGTATCATCAAGTATTTTCGAAGCATGCGCTATGTGGGTACTTATATAAAAAAAACTTATCTGCTAGAACCAAATCGCCTCCCCATTTATATTTTGACCATCCTACATTGGTCAAAAATCGCCCAGTGAAACTTATCTCTTAGAATTACTCCTATCCCAAATTTTACTCCTTTTATTGTAACTTACCACCTAAAAAATTTCAACTACCCGACCAAAAGAACCGGAAAAAAAGGTTCATCCAAGTCCTTAATTAGCAATTGCTATAGAGGCAACTTGCCAGCCGCGGTACGTAGCAGTTGGCACAGAGATAACTAACTGGCTGCAGTATATAGCAGTTGCTACAGAAATAACTGACCGACAGCTGTATCTAGTAGTTGCCACTGAGATAAATTACTTGCTGCTGTACATAGCAATTGCCACAGAAATAATTGACCAACAGCTGTATGTGGTAGTTGCCGCAGATATAAGTAACTTGCTGCTGTACATAGCAGTTGCCACAGAGATAACTGACCGTCCGATGTACATATCACTTGACTCGGAGATAACTAAATCGTGATTTTAAAGTAAACTGACTGCCATTTTTGTAAAGGTTTGCGGATTAACTCAAGTCAAAAAGGACGAACTCGGTGTTGCTCCATTTTGTTGATGACACCGCTTTAGTTGCGAATAGCGTAAAGGACATTGTGGAAGCAAAACACAAGAAGGTAGATAACTTCTCCGCCAAATGGAGGATTCATATCAATAAAAAGAAAATAACCTTCAACGGAAAACTGCCTCCTGATCACTTTAAAATCAGGTACGGTAACATATACATCGTTCTTCTAAGTAGGGCCAGATGCTTGGTTCCCTTTTTAATTACAGCTTCATTTCGAAAGACAAAATCCAAGATGTAATGAGATTTAAAGCGAATATTCCACCTACTCAGAGAGTGAAGCAAGCTGAGCATCTCCACTAAAAGAAGAATTGTCTTGGAGTTGAGAGAAAACAGATGGTGTTGATCACGGGAGCAGACTAGACCATCTCATCGAGAGAAAAAAAGTAACAACTGGTTATGAGAAACCCAAATTGACACAACCGGGGATGCAAAGAAAAAGAATAATGGAGAGGAAACACAAACCTGAAGAAGAAAAGAAACTCGAGTTGATATTTTTCTTTTCTTCCCATTATAACACTCTTACCGCATATGTATCGTAATATATTATTGTGTATCGTATCAATTCCGTTTATAGTTTTGCGAATTGTTATCATCCTTGCCCCTAATTTTTACATTACAAACGATCTTTAAACTAAAACGGTTAATGTAAATAAAAAATGCATCTGTATCCCGGATGAGATTCATTTAATGTTATTATAATAAATCTTTCTAACGCAATATTTCATAAACCCACGCGTCATTTTGTCACCCAACACGCGAAACATATGTCTCAAGAAATCAAACAACTAACAATTGTTTACAACAAGAACCAATTGTCATTTATTTAAATGTGGAATTACCCGAAAATTAAAACACGTTTTATTGATTTTAATAGATGCACAAAGGAAATAACTGATCTGATGAATCTTTGACTAAACTGATTAGAAATTAGTAAAAAAATATTAAAAAAAAAATCGTCAGAAAACGCGGAAAAATGATCTAAATGTCGAAATATTCACAGATATAAAAAATATCAAAAACGATAAGAAAATATTAAAATATCAAATGATAAATATTGAAATGACAAATGTCAAAATATTAAAGATCAAAGTAAAAAATGGCAAAATATCAATATTTCAACTTGCCATTTGCTAAGAAACGTTAAAAGTTAAAATCATCTAGATGTTTAACAATATAAAAACAATTTCAAGACGTCAAAAAATTTCAAAATGTTTACAAATAATATCTGCTTGATGCAGTGGTGCGTAAGAGACTGCTAAAGGCAGATAGGAATGTATATTTGACCAACTGATTTCGTCCGGAGACGTTGAAGAACTATATGGGTGATAGAGCGGGCCAAAAACAGTTGCTACTCGAAGAACCAGCAACCACGGTTGAATTCCTGGCATCAATCATAAATGGCAAAGCTGTGGAATGGAAGGGACTGGTCTATTTTTGGTTTTGTTGTGGTTTTTTGTTGTAGTCATACTTGGAGAAAGAAGTTGGGTGCATCTTATGAAGGTGTGTCCTGAGAAAAGGGCTTCACGGTATGGAAGATGCATCACACAAGAAGTTTAGCTTTGTTACCTGTCGAAGAAGAAGTTTCTGAATAGTACTGTTACACTGGCATTCGAGAGGTATGGAATTTTCCTGTGGCATTTACAAAAGTTCTGATCGATGATGACAACTGCAGCCTGCGGAATGCCACTCTTGTCCCACTCGTTATGAAGATATGTATAGGGTGTGAGATGTGCTAGCATCTTCATTGTTTTAGTAGGCATCGTTTTCATCGCTCTTATTAATCTGCCAGAGATTAATCTTTGAAAAGCTTCGGCAGTCTTCGTATGGTCGTGTTTTGTGTGACCAATCCGAGGAGTTGGGAGTAAAAAATGATTCCCAGATATTTTTACTTTACTCGACGTCTTCAAATTGCAACCATTCAAAAAGAGATATCCTAAGTATTCTAATTTCCTTCTTGTTTAGCCTATAATCTTTAACCTATAACCTATAAATTTTTGACATTTATACTTTTGACATTTACACTTTTTACATTTACAGTTTTGACATTTCATATTTGACATTTACACTTTTTACATTTACAGTTTTGACATTTCATTTTTGACATTTACACTTTTCATATTTTCACTTTTGATATTTACACTTTTGACATTTATACTTTTGACATTTTAACTTTTGACATTTACACTTTTGACAATTTACTTTTGACATTTCCACTTTTGATATTTACACTTTTGACATTTTCACTTTTGACATTTCACTTTGACTTACACTTTTGATATTTATATTTTTGAATTTTCACTTTTGACGTTTACACTTTTGACATTTTCACTTCTGACATTTTCACTTTTGACATTTCACTTTGGTATTTTCGGTTTTAACAAATCTGAAAATGTAAAAAGTGCAAATGTGAAAATGAAATGTCAAAAGTGTAAATATCAAAACGTTATACATTAAACTTTAAAGCTTGTAGGCTACACAATAAGTTTTACTTCTACCACGTGTATTGTGGTGCACATGAATTTTTTTTAAATTGAGTTTCTTTTGCTCATATGGTTTTTGATATCTTGACATTTGTCATTTTAAAGTTTAACACTTCAAGATGTTTTTGACACAAAGTTCCTCTACTTCACTTTAAAATTTTTTTTTTCAATGCTTTAAGCATTCTCAAATGGTTACAACTTATATATAATTTGTTATTGGGATGACATTTTGGCTTTTGTCTTTTAAAATTTCACCATTCGATCATACAAAAAAATAAATTTACTTGTAAATAAAGTTTGAAATTATTTACTTCGACAATTATCACTCATTGTTGACCAGATGATTAATGATAACACCTGAGATCGATCAATTACGATATTCCGTGTGAATCATACTAGGAACCACCGGCTCTTTTCCTCTTACAATCCCCCCACCCCATTCCACGAATATTCCATGTGACTTCACAACTTCAAGCAGCGCTTTACAATTCCAGTTTCCAGTGCGCGTCTCACTTTTGTTTGTGTCGGTGCCGGTTGTGCTCCTCTCATCTAACACAAAAACACGCGCAACGTGCTCTCTCCTCATTTTTCTGTGCAAAAATTGTGAACCGTTAAACACTTCGGAAAGTGATTTGGACAATTGATACTAATTCAATTAGAAGGTGAGGCTTTATTTAGGTAGAAAATATTTTCGAAAAGAAAGTTCATCATGATAAGAAAACAACAATTCTACGAAATTTGATGTTGCACTTTAGTACTTTTTAAAAATAATCTTGAATGATTTGTAATTGTAATGCAATTTTATTTACAATTAAATAAAATTATAATAATTGTAGAAAAATAAGAGAAGGCAGTGGTGGAGTTGAAACAAAATATTTTTTTTTTAAAGTTATAGTTAAAAAGTTTTTCTATTCAACTATGTAGCACTCTTTTTGGTAACTTTAATTATTTTGGAGTTGGCAGTATTCACTGAAATGTCAGTGTAGAGCCAATTATTTTAGATTATTTTTAGAAATTCCTTTAACCTAAAACTTTTTTGGTTAAATTTTCATGTATCATTGCAGTTTTTACATTACCAACTTCGGAAACGTAAAACACTATTCAAATTAAAAATATAAATAAATGCAAATTTACGCGAAATAGAAAAAAATTTATGAAAAACTCTTATTATAAATGCCACTTGTAAAACTTAGTTACGCCACTGGTGATTTTTAAAAAACGTTTGTACTACCAACGTAAAAAAAAATATTCTATAATGGAAATGCAATTTTATTTAAAATTAAATAAAATTACAATAATCGTATAAGAATAGGTGAAGGTGGTATATAATTTATTTTCTATATAAAATTCTAATTGTAATTTCTTCGCTATTGCTATCTAAATTGCTTTGTTCATAAGACTTAAATAAATGTTGAGATTTTCCAAGAGAATTTGTTTCTCCGCAAATTGCAAAATGAGGACTGGAAAATTATATGTTTAAGTTTTGATAGGTTGGTATTCAATTAAATTAAGTGGGAAAACTGTAAAAACTTAACTACTCTAAAATCACGGCCAACTAGATATTAATAAAAAAAAGAAAATTGAACACTTCAACTTTTTGACATTTTGGCTGTTCTAAATATATTTGTGCAGATGTAATATAATATAATCTTATTTGCATTTAAAGTGCACCTCCATTGAAATAATTGATTTTGTAATTGGTTAGAAAGATGATGGTGGTTTATAATAACTGCCGGTCACATATTAAAGGAAGGCGTGCGCGCGTGAAACTTTCATTAGATGCATCTTACTACATTACACTGTAATAGTAGCAATGAAACGCTAATTATATTTCATTTTAATTAACTACGAGAGGTGAATAAATTTTAAACTAAATTACTAATTCGTGCACAAAACCAACTAAGAATACAAACTAAAAATTTATACGTTTAATTCTACGATTACTTTCATTTATTCTTCCGCATCTTTTTCTTTTATTTTAAAGAAACAAAATGTCAAATGTCAAAATATCCGAATACAAAAATCATAAAATGTAAAGTGTCAAAATAACGAAATATTTAAAAGTCATATGTCAAAATATGAAAATATTACATCAAATGTCAAAAATAATAAAATATTAAATTTAAATACAAGAAAGCGTTAAATGTCAAAATGAGAAATATCAAAATGTCAGAATATTACTTAAATATGTCCAAATATTAAAAATGCTAAAATGTTCAAAAATATAAAGATAAATAAAAAGAGAGGGAGAAAGTAAGATCGGAGGGCAAAAAAGAGCGAAGAAGAAAAGGAAGGTGAGAAAGAAAGGAACATCGAGAATTAAGAAAAGGAGGATAATGAGGGAGATGGAGGAAAAGAGAAAGTATTTTGACATCAATATCATTTTTTAAATTTCTTAAAAATCTTTTGGAAAATTTATCCATTTTCAAAATATATGAAAATGTCTGAAGATGTCAAAATTGCCAGAAATATTGAAAGAAGTAAAACTTCTGAGTGATAGAAAATAACATTTTAATTTTTTGATATTCAACAACATTCGACCTTCATCATTTTTGCCATTTTCATTTTGACATTTTCACTTTTCACATTTACACGTTTGACATATTCACTTTTGACTTTTACTCTTTTGACATTTTTACTATTGACATTTTCGCTTTTGACATATATACTTTAACATTTCCAATTTGACATTTTCTCTTTTGACATTTCATTTTTGACATTTTCACTTTTGACTTTTACACTTTTGACATTTATACTTTCGACATTTACACTTTTCACATTTATACTTTTAACATTTTTACTATTGACGTTTTCACTTTTGACATGTACACTGACATATTCGCTATTGACATTTTCACTTTTGACATATACAGTTTGTTATTTCATTTTTGACATTTTTACTTTTAACATTACACTTTTGACATTTTTACTTTTTTTTTAAATTTTTTGAATTTTTTATTGATTGCAATAACGTTGCATGTTAATATGACGCATCAATTGGACGGAGGATGTGACGTTGCGCATAATGCTGGCGTCACATCCGCCGGTAAAGAAGTTTTACTTCAAAAAAATAAAACGTCGGAATATCAAAATTTTCGCTTTATATTGAGACTAGTGCAGTTAGTTTTTGGAAAATTTTTTATATAAGAATTATCAAATTTTCCACCTCGAGTAAATCTTTCAGTTCTTCTGATTTGATTTACCGACCAATAAAAATGAATTTCTGTCCTAACAGCAGAGCGCATATGTATTTGAAAAATGTTGTAACGGTTTCCCGGGGTGAATTCCCCCAATTTTATTTTATTTTATTTATTTTTTTTACAAAAACGCTGACTACTTAGATTTTTATTAAAACCCTATATAGCAGCAGGAGGTTATAGGAATAATCACATGAGTCCACCCCAATTTAATTTCTAAATGTCATAAATATTCGCCCTTGCAAGGACGCGCGTCGAGCGGAACTCGTTGTTGCGAAAGGGGAGGCGAGGCGCACATTCAGAAAAGGCTACCGTATGCTTTGAATGGCTCGAGGGTCGTCCATCAACATGTCAGAATGTATCATTTAGTTCGGATGCATTTCTGCACAAATTAGAAACGAGAAATGCGAGGGATGCATTCATTTGGTTAATGGAAATGACACTGAATCCACAAAAAAATGAATTATTTATTTTTAAACGAGGGACAATCAACTTTGTTGCCCGAAAGGTCATTGTACATTAGAAAAATGAAAAAAAATCTAAAAATCAAATTTTTGTTTATATATCGGTAAAACAGAAAACTATTTCTGATCAAGAAGCAAAACTTTTTGAGGTTAAACTTCTTATCGGAGGATAGAAACAAGAATGAGAAACTTTTTTAGTGACGGAAGTGGTGTTCCAAGTATGTAAAATGAACAAAGACGAAAATCAAGAGTCAAAAAGAATTAAAAATTCGAAAATTTGAGAAAATATGCAGAGAAATTTTAAAAAATTCGAAGATTTTCGTTTTTCAAAAAATTTTGATTTTTTCGTTTTTTTCAAAAATTTAATTTTTCATTTATAATAAAAGTATTAAATGGCACTCGTGCAGAATTGCGTTTAAAGCTCTTGCAAAACATGGAAAAACTACGTTTAAATATAAAGAGTAAATAATACGCACTAATATTTCCCATGTTAACATCTGATACAAACCAGTCACAATCCAAAACATCGATTTAACTGTAAGATGCAATTAAGATCTAAAAATAAAAATCGAAAAGTTGTGTTACAAGGTCGATTCAAATAAAAGTCTGTGTGAACAAATAGTTGAACATGTCACCCATCTGATTATTAAAAATTTAATAAATTGTTGTCTCTTTTATCGGAACCGTGCGAAACGGTTTGTTATTTTGCTTAATGGGCACAGGAAATTGTAACAAAAAAAATTCGAATATTTCTTGTTTTCTTACTAATTATTAATAATTACTGGATTAATTGGATGAGATAATTTTACGGAATTTTGTACCCAATTTTCACGATCTACTTTCTACACATTTTTGATAATTGGCAGTTTAATATTTGATATTTTATTATTTTCATGAAAATCTGAGTTTTTAAGGAAAATTCGATTTTTCACAGAAAATGTGTTTTTCTAAAAATAAATGTTATGCGATTTTTTTATGAAAAATGTTAGTTTTTAAGGAAAATGTGATAATGTTGTTATAATATTATTATAATAAATAATATTATAATAAAATATTATTAATGAAAACCGATGAAATTTCAAAAATTCTATTATTTAATCTTTTTCTAACGTATGCGATTCAATACTTTCACTCATTGCAAAAATTAGAAAAAACTTGTAGGAAAATTTTTAATAAAAATCGAAGTAATCTCGCGGGACACCTGGGAAGCGGAAGCTCGTGAGTTTAAGACTCGCCGGGATTGGATTTTTTTTTATCTTGGACCTGTAGAAAGTGTGTTAAAATGACAAAACAACCAAAATGCTTGAAAAAGTAAAAAAATATTAAAATGTCTAATGATGTCAAAAAGTTTTAAATAATGTCAATAAAATTGAAAAACTTTAAAAGCATTAAAAAAATGTTAAAATGTCAAATATCAAAATAAAAAGTTGTTAACATATTTACAAAATGTCAAATCAGTAGATGTCAAAGTAGCAAATGTCAAAATGTAAAATATGAGAAATATCAAAATTTCAAATAACACATGTCAATTGTCAACTAGTCAATTTTTTAAAATTTTTAAATGTCAGTATATCAAATGCCGAAATGTCAAATGCTAAATATTAACAATTCATTGATTTTTTAATTTAATTTATTTTTATTTCTCGAAAATTTCAGATTTGTTACTTTCTTAATTTTCAGACTTTCTTTGTTTACTTTTCTAATTTTTCAATTTTGTCTTCTTTTCACTTTTTTATTTCAACTTTCAAAGTTTAGACACATAGCAGTTTTTGAACTTGTAATCGACGATTTATAATGGAAACCAGAGCCACCTCAATTATTTCTTTCACTAATATTAATAATGGTAAATTAACTAGATTTAATCGTAGTTTAAATAATGATAAACAGTGGGATGTTAACACATGTGCCTTGTTAGTTATATGTTTAGATATCAATCTATTTATCCTTCTGTTAAGTCAGTTATTAACTTCTGTAATTATGAACCTGCAAGATATATAATATTAGTTCTGGGTTATGGATTGTATAACTGTCAACGTAATACTATTTACGGAATTAGAAGATTAATGAATTACGCTGTAAAGTTGCTTATGCGGTGTTTAATTTGACACTTTATGGTGTACGTATATATAAATAACTCTTATTAAACAATTCGCTTATTAAAAAGCAGTGTAAACTTTCTTGCATATGTTAATAAATAAAACGTTGCCAAAGTTAGTCGAGTGGCCGCCTTGCATGTTTCAATTTCTTTATCCGGAGTTTAATATCTCGCCGGGGAGAACCCGAGGCTAGGAATGCAGACGTAGTAGACGTTCCAAAAGAATATACCACAGATAAAAATTTCAAAGTACATTTTACACACTCAATTTTTATTTTAGTGTTGTAAATCATAAATAAAAATAAATTTGAACGTAGAATTAAAAAATAGTAATAAATAGTTTAAAAATAAAAAAATAAAAAAAATTCATGTGCATCACAATACCCGTGATTGAAGTAAAACTTCTTAAACAACCTTGAGCAACTTTAAACAATCTAAAATAATCTTAAACAAATTGAAATAAATATTTACACTTTTGACATTTTCGCTTTTGACATTTTCGCTTTTGACTTTCTTACTTTTGACATTTCACTTTTGAAATTTTCATTTTGATATTTACACTTTCAGGAATTTTTTATTTTGACATTTCGGAATTTTTTTACATTTAAACATTTTTAACATATTTTGATAATTTTTCATTTTGCATTTAGCCATTTTAAAATTTTTTTTGAGATATTTATTAATTTCACTTTTTCTTTAATATATTTTGACATTATTTGATATTTGACATTTTGTCACAAAGTTCTTCCACTGTACTTTCACTTCCACTTGGTTTTTTAACAGTTAATTTTTTGACATATAGTAAATTTATTATTTTGACATTTTAAATGTTTGTTGAATTGTTTTGGAGCGTTACTAAAGTAAATTTATTAAAAAAGCTCCAAAAATAAGATTTTATGCTGTTTTGGAAATTATAAAATCGAATATGCGTTTTGTTAAATGTCCGGGGAAAATATGCATTTACGTTGACAATAAAATCTAAATTTAAATTTATGGGATTTTTGTCGTTATTGGAAAACGCAAACGAGCTTGACGTGACTGGACTTCTTCTAGTTTGGCAATTAAAGAGATTTAACCGGTGACAACTCATTATTTATAGACCCTTTCATTTATCCTTTTATAAAAGCTCTGTGTGTTATAACAAGTTCCGGTTCTAATCTATCATTTACGTTACTTATAAAATTTATTTTCTCTTTCTGTCTCAATTTCTCTCCATCTTTTTCTTATATAATATACATGAATGTCATTACTTCTGATCCAGTAAAGTTAAAGAAGAAGAAACAAAATAAATTCAATCATGGATCGTTCCAGTAGCGTAGCTCCTTCTTTAATGCTATGACAAACTTGAAATTTTAAAGTACCAAAAAAAAATGTCAAAAAATGTCGAAAAGTGTCAAGATTAATTTTAAAAAGTGTTAAAGCTATTTTTAATCTGTTTGTTAAAATTAGTTGTACTTCGTTAAAATGTTTTACGGGGTAAATTCGTTACAAAATGTAGTCAGTACTAACTTTTTTTTTAACTTCTACGCTACTAGATCCTTTAATTTTACGTCCCGATTAACTTTTATGCATTTGTATATAGATTGGGAGGGTGAGTTCCTTTAACTCCCTCTTTCGTTTAGTTTTATTAATTATTTTATGGTTTAATTCGATTATGGCGTGTCAAGGTTTATATGCAAATGTTATAATAATAAACTGTGAATATTTACAACAAAGTTTATTTGTTTTAAGATTACATTTATTATTATTTTTATTAAAATTACAAACCAATTTATTAACTAAATGAGAAAATGACATTTTATAGTGGAGAAATTTTTAAAATTCAACATTTTTTATCATTTTCAACGATTTTTATTATTTTGTTGGAATTTTTAACGGTTTAGTACTTTTAATCATTTTCAGCAATTTTCATCATTTTTAAAAAAACAATCTTTTCATCTTTATACTTTGAATGGTTTTTGTTGTTTTCAAAATGATACTTAACAAATAGAAAAATACGACAAATTATTTCAAAAAATATCTAAAGATACACACACGAACATTTAGATTTGATATACGAACTTTTGAAGTTCACGAAAAGATACATGTGCGTGTGTATAATCTAAAAAATTGTTTGCACGTTAACTTTGCGCACCCGATAATTTTACCTTTCACATAAAAATTTTATAATTATACATTCAACCAAATAAAAATGACAACATCAACAGTTTAAAAAAAATCGTATCGTAATTATTATGTATGCAAATATTTTGCGCGGGCGCAAAAAAATTGCAACTGGCGTGAAGTCAGGTTCATTACCTTCCAGACAACAATGAGGGATGAATTAATTATTATTCATAATCTACGATATAATTATTCATACATTTTCTGTTTACTTTTTAATTCGAATTTAATTATTTTATCGCAAAAACGAGGCTGAATACATCCGGACAATTGAAAAGTCAGAGAGAGAGAGAGAGAGGGAGAGATAAGAAAAACGAAGTAATATAGAACAAAGATTTAACTGCATTTTTCTTAAAAAAATCTTAATTTGCTTTAAAAATCACAGTTTCCATAAAAAATCACATTTTCCTGGAAAATCGCATTTTCCATAAAAAAAAGTTTTTTTCTTTGAAGATGAACTTCTATTGCGTGTAATTTTACGCGCGCAATGTTTTTGTGATTTTTTTTTCAATTTTCTTATTGATTTTCTGAATTTTTAACATTTTGTCACATCTAGAGAGTAGAAAATTGAGAATTGATGTTGGTAAATGTTCAAAGTTAAAATCAATTCCATTGTGATGTTTGAATTTTTCAAGGGTCAGACAGACGAGTGTAGACAACCGTTTATTTTTTAATATTTAATTCTTCGCCCTGTGTGTTGTACACGCCGAGATAGTCAATAAGGTGATGGCGCCCTTACCTGATGTATTGACTAACACAGTGGCCCCTCATGCACATTCCATTGCCCAAGGGTTCCCGCCATAAGGTCGCGCGACCACATCCACATCAATGGCCCATTCCGTTCTTTCATTCTACATTTTTTATTTTTTTTATTCTACCTGCATTATAATCTTTGATTATAAAACTAAAAAGCGTGCGAAAAACGCGTTTTTAAAACACGCCGTGTTTTAAAGGTTAAAATATCAAATACCTACATTAAAAAATGTTGATAAGTTGCTTCATAGAAAATTTGAAACAAAAATTCACATTTTCCTTTTTTTTTAAGTTCTTTTTCCATGAAAAAAAATCTCTTTTTCCTTACAATACACTTTTCTTTTATTTTAATATTCTAATTTTGCTTTGTTTTGTTTTAGATTGAATTCTTGATTTTAACAAAGATAAGTAACTTAAAGTGAATCATCCAATAATTAATAATCTCATAATCCCTTCAAATTTATGTTACACTTCCATTAATCCTCTTTAAAATATTCTTCCTGACATTTATTATTTCTTCTTTGTGAAGGTTGTGGCATTCACATTCCCAATCCCGTATTTTCAAAAGATCAATGTCGATATTTTTCTGTGATTTATGCCTGCAACATTCTTTATCTGAAATCAACAGATAAGATAATTGTAGGGCGCATTGTTACACACAGAATAATTAATAATAAATTTACGAGGAGGGGGAGGTTACAGAATGCAAAAAATAAATCGCGTTTTTGTGTTTTATAATCTGAAAAAAAATGAAGGAAGAGCTTTTAGATTAGTTGAATGCTTTCAATGTGGATAATACAGTTTCTTTGCATGCCACATAATAAAATACCTAAGGAAGGGTTAATTAGTAACCGGGACATAATTTAATTGCGTGGGCAAAACTAAGTAAGAGGATTAATTGTTACATGTTGCACTTTTAAATTAAAGGAGCTAACTACATATCTTAATGGATTTACATTATAAAGTTAATTGAGAAGTTCTGTAAGAAATTTTTTAAAATCATTTTGATTACTGTTATATATCAGCGTTACCAGGTGAAAATTTATGCTGTCCTAAATTTGGATTTTAAAAATTTCTAAATTTTCCATCAAAATTAGTATTTTCCTTACAAGTATCCACTATGCAACGAAATATGTTAAAATAAATTTGAAAACTATTACAATTCAATGGCATAGCCACATATTTAATGCCCCATGAAAATGAAAGAAAATGTTAGAAACAAAAAAGGCAAAACCATGAAGAAGTATTAATATATCTGAGAACTTCTAAAATGTTATTGTTTAAAATTGTCTAAAATCAAAATGTTACAATGTCAAAATATCAAAATATATACGTCTTATAAGTCCGTTACACATCTGAGGCTAATGTGAACGACTCGGCGTACAGAGCCACATACCTCGGATTAACATTTTAATAATTGTGATTATGATGTTTAAGGTCATACCTGGATTTATCTAGGTTTGTAAGGTGTTTTAAAGTCATATTTACGTTTTTAAAAATTTTCAAGGTCGTCCAGAATCTATTATGTACGTGTGAACGTCGGAGATAATATTAACTTATGTGTGAGGTTAACCTAAAATATTTGGACAGATAATTTCAGTATTTTCACAACAAATAATTTGAAACTTCAAATTTGTTACAACATCGCATATTCGCGGTCATGATCGCCAACTGTAAAGCACCATCGCGATTTAAATTCCAACATTACAATTTTATATCTGAAGTTTGCCTTTTATGTTTATAAATCCCGCGCGATTTCGGTAGTAGCTGTATGAGTCATCAATTTCTGAAATATTTGTTCCAAAAATCTTGTGCAAGACAAAATTTTGTATTTGTGCACAATTCAAGTCCGCAATCATTTTCTGGAGAAATAACTATTTCCATATTTATTGGTTCAATTCAAGTGTCAGTTTATAATTCTATATTTAGATTGATATTATCTGTAAGCGCCAACAGTTTCAAGAAAAACAAAAACATCTTATCTAGTGAAAAGTAAATTGTACACTTCGCAATTTTGCCTGGATTTATATAAAATGTACATTGAAACATGAATAAACCTCTTGATGCATCGTCAGTTTTTTAATTGAATAAAAAAATATGAAAAAACGATAATTATAGATTGTGTCAAGGCACTCGACTCGATAATTATTATATCACCCTGATTATTCTTTGATTTAAAAACTTGCGTATATTTATATTAATTAACTAGTGAAAAATATCCGGCCTTGCACGGGATTTATAATTGCTACAAGACATGTAATTTATTTTTCGAATTATTAAATTTTTTCCATTTTAGAATACTATTTTCTAACTTTTTCTTGACCTATAATGATGCACTTACCGCACGCGTGTCGTAATACAAACATCGAAATTAAAATTGTTTGATTGATATTTGCTATTTCAAAATAACATTTCGCAAACAGAGAAAGTCAATTTAGATTTCTTTTTTTTTTAGATTTGCGTATGTATGTTTGTGCATTAAATATCTTTGTAGTGAGTGCTTAAACTGACTTGCGTTCCTCTATGTGTATTTATAAAGTTACATTAAAATGCACTTTGCTGCATACAATTCTCAGTAGCGAGATTAATAATATTTCATGTGTCGGCATAAAGATTTATTTCATTTTTTTTTTGTATTCGAAAGGAAAGGGAAATAGTCAGTGCTTTTGGCCGTCGCCTAAATTGGGAACTGTCACTCTTTCAGAAACAAGCCAAAATAATAAAAAAATGTTGTACGGCGTGCTGAGATTCATAAATAGCCGAACTTTATTAATAGATGGTTGAAATAGGTAAAAGAAATTTGAAATTTTCTGATGTCTGGAACGATCTTTAAAATATGAATGAATCGAAATATTTCAAATCTATATATCTCCAATTTTTTTTTCTTCCATTCTAAATTTCTTCACAAAAACCATTGATTTTTTCTTAATTTTTATTTTAATTAACATTTTCTTC
Organism: Coproporus ventriculus; assembly: GCA_027574865.2. Classification (NCBI taxonomy): domain Eukaryota; kingdom Metazoa; phylum Arthropoda; class Insecta; order Coleoptera; family Staphylinidae; genus Coproporus; species Coproporus ventriculus. Next base: position 28,676 of record JAODAH020036257.1, on the reverse strand, counting down.
ATTTCCGTCATTGTTTCCATTTTTCATAAATGCTTTTCTTTCCCATTTCCTCAGTATATCTCATGAACTTTTCATTTATTTTCAATTTTTCTTCTATTAAACTAATTGTCTATAATGTTTCTTCATTTTTTCTTATACAACAGTGTACAAATTAATTAGCAGAAGCCCAGGAAGTTCCAAAATCCAAGCACAAATTTAGATTTTGAACTTAACGATATCTGCAAGTCTAAATTGGTTTAACCTTCCATTTTATGACAAAATTTTTCCCCTTTTCTCGAATTCTTAAGTTTTTTCTTTTCGATTTTTTTAAAATTTTATGCGTTTTTGCAATTTTTTCCATTTCCGTGCCCTTGACAATTTGCACAACAGACAGATAATTCAAACAGGAGATAGGTTATGTCATAGTTTAATACGTCAATTTGCCAACTGCAGTAAATAAAAAAAAATACCTTGCGAGTGAAGTTTCCCTGTTTTTATTCCTTTGGGGAGAGGGGAGCCGAATATTTTATAGCTGAAACTCCTGAACACGTAGCATAAAAACTCCATAGCAATCGGATGGTTTGGCGGCGCATAAAATACCAACAAACATACCAACATATTGTACAAACATACACATTAATTTTTATATATAAGATAGAGATAGAAAAGTGAAAACGTTTCAGAAATCGTGGAACTTGAGCAACAAAATCCACGAATTTGGGTTTTAGAAGTAATTATAAAAGCAGAAGAAAAACCATGTCAAAAGCAAGTTATAATTGAGGTTGTCATTGTCAAAGTGGACCATCGCTATTTGAAAGAATTTATATGAAAAAATACTGTCATGCCTTCCTTTTGAACGTCAGACTGGTCCAAATGAATTGGTATTATTAGAAATGTATTTAGACCAGTTTGGCTTTCGAAAGAAAGGCCAGATAGCATTTTTACAATGACCGCCTCGATTCAAAGATTGGCACATAGGAAAATAGATACATTCATGCGGGATTTATAAACTCGACGTTGTCGTTGGCCGTTGTGACGTCAGCCTGATTGTTGAACCATGTGTTTTCCTATTGTTCAACAATCAGCTGACGTCACGATGACGAGCGCCAGCGACAACGTAGAATTTATAATGGGGCCTTCAGAGTTTTTATAGTTTGCTTTGGATAAAAATATTTGTCACATGAAAATCGAATATGTAATAGATATTTTTGAGAAAGATTTGCATGCTTTAAGAACGTTTTATGGGAAAGGTTTTTTTTATTAGAAAAATACCCATTTACACAAAAATCGCTTAATCTTACCTTTGTGATGTTTTTACAATATTTTTGACAGCTTCACGTCAATTAGGAAACGATTGTACATTTGAAATAACAATTTTTAGATTCCAAACCAAATTCACTTCGTAATTCTTCAAATTGGGGAGAAATACTTTTTTGGGAAATACAAATTTTTATCTTTTTAAATTTTGCTCGATTTGACGTGACATTGACATTTGTCAATTTGACATGTCAATTTTTTCTATATCGAAAATCTTCTCACCAACATTTTGGAGACTATTCATATTGTACCAAATCTCCTGTAGGCGCTCCAAATAGGATTTATGAGGAAATATTGTAGAATATCCATTTTTTGTCCGAGATGTTGAGATGATGCTTTTGAAGACGATGGAAATCTGATGTTCTGTCTCCTTTCTAAGCCATTTTTTGTCAAAAGGATTTTTATGAGGAAATATTGTAGAATATCCATTTTTTGTCAGAGATGTTGAAATGCTTTTGAAGACTATGGAAATCTGATGTTCTGTCTCCTTTCTAAGCCATTTTTGTCATAAGGATTTTTATGAGGAAATAATTGTGGAAGAGAAGGGGGCCCCCTCCAAGCGTTTCATGTATTTTGTTCAAGCAAGCAAGGAAATGGGATACGTCAATTTTGACAGTTTTGTGCTGAAAATCGATAAAATTGGACAAAAATAAGATTTTTTCGTTAGTAAAAACTTTATTCATCAATATGGGATTGAAGTTATATAACATCTGAATTATATTAATGAAGCATTGAAAGATTTTGCAGCTATGCAGTTCTAATAATCCTTCAAGCCTGACGTTAATCCAGTTTCTTCTGTCATCTGTCCACCTAAATTAAAAAAAAAAAACACATTCCGTTAGAGTTCTTGAATATTTTTTTGACATACATCATACGGCCGAAATCGGGCTCCTCGCTTTGATTCAATGCCAGTTCTGCGAGATTGATCAAATTTCTGTAACAAAATAAATAATACAATTAAGCGTGTTATTAGGATTAAAAAAGGGGGAAATAAATAAGCATGAAATAGGACTTACCTTCCAAAAATAAGCCGAAAGCCTTTTCAAGTATTACACCCTTCGTCCCCACGCTTGAATGAATAACTAGAATTTTGAAGGCTTTCCACCCCATTCGCCCTTTCCACATTTGCAGCCGCTTGCCAATCTGACATTTGTAATAAGTCACATATACGCTTCATTTCTTAATTCCTTTTCTTTTTTAATCCAGTGTAGTCTAAAGGAAATTTAAATGTTGGGTGACTTCTTTCGTTGTAAAAGCAAATTCTGCATTCTGACGGTTTCAATTGTAAATCTTCTGCACAAGCTTCACTAAATGATGGGTATGGAGCTTCTTTCTTGGTGCAGTCTCTGTATTGGAAGCGGTTACATGTGGTTTCTTTGGCTTGATCACAATTACACAATCTAAATTTTTTGCAGAAGGTATCAACCTTGCAGTTTTTATCATCAGTTTTCTTCGAAGAGTACGTTCTGATGGAGTTTGCGAAAAATAATTTTGGTTTCGGTGACAAAATCTGTAGATGCTGCTCTTCTGTTTTTGTAGAAAATTGTAATGGTTTAGGTGTAATTTGAACAAACGGTTTAATTTGTAAAAACTTACTGCAAATCTCGCATGGCTTACGCTGCTCGCTCACGTTGCGGATGGAATAGGGCTTCTGCAAATTTGCAGCCCTACGTACGGGCTTGATGTTGAATTTTCCGACTAAGCGTAGAGCCATGCTGGAGAAAGGGTTGTATGGGATGGAAAAGGTCGAACTTGAATGAATTTACAGAATGATTTTGCGAATTATTATAATTATTTTCCTAGCAACTAGCATTTCATTTTTTTTCAAGCATTCTTGATCGTTTTAAAAAAAATAAACAATTCTAAGTTGGTACTATTGAATTTTTTTTTACACTAAATATAAACAAGGTTAGAACACTGACATGTCACATGAATCAGCTGCGTCGAATTTTGGAAGGGTTACGGTGGGGAGGGAAGAAGTGACAGGAGATACACAAAATTATTTTTTTCATAATATTTAGACACATTTTTCTTTTAAATCTTACATAAACAAGAAAATTTCTTATTGGAAAAAATCAAGTATTAAAAATTTTCCAAAACATATTAATTAAGGAAAAATTTTGCACAATAACTACAAATTTCAGAAACAATTTACTTTTAAGATTTTACAAAATTAAAATATCATTTACGGTATCAAATTTTCTCAACTTATAGTTTTGAAATTTGCGATTTTTCAAAAATCCTGACGCATTTCTAAAAAATTAAATATCATTTTCGGATTCAGTACAAAATAAATACAAAAGGATCAATTATCAAAAATTTTAAAAAGGAAACTGCAAAATCGTAGGTTTGTGTTATCTATCAAGTGCAAAAGTAGTCGGAATGAATTGTGACAATAAAGAGTTTATAGCAAAATCTACATAACGTGTAGATAATAGGCACGCACGTCCTAAATTTGTACAAGAGTCCATCCATCGATTATCATTCCGCAAGATAATAATCTGGTCACGCCAAACAACAATATTTATTTTATCACGTGATTATTAAATTCGTTCCTTCTTCTTCGTGAGTAACAATCATCTGGCACGTCATTAACCGCTGATGCGGTTTGTTGTTTCTTTTTTTTTTATTATTTTGCAGAATTTAGGTGGCGCGCGTATCGATTCAACTGAAGAGTTTTAGGTCGGGGCAATTATCTGTTTCTGACCTGTGCTAAATTATAGCTTCCATTGTTTCTAAATATAGAAAAGACAAGTAGTTCGAATATCCGTATTTAGTAAAAGCAGTTGACTATAATCTTTTTTTCATTTCGTTAGAATTTTTTTTTTGCAAATGAACATATGTCGCATTATCTTTGTTATATAAGCAAGAGAATGTAATCAATTCGCGTTCTATTTTTCAAAATTTGACTAATTAACAGATTGCTTAAAATATCTTTTTAACTATATCAATTGTTGTTCTTCAGTTGTTTAAATCTTGCTAATTATTTTGAAACAGGATTGAATAACCCTGAAAAAATTTAATCAATAATTCGAAACGTTGGCATAATAAGCCGCCATACTGGTTTCTCCATGTACAAAATAGAACTCATCTCCTATGTGGACGCCTGGAAAGCAGAAAGTCGTGGGTTTGAGTCTCACCGGAATTCGATTTATACATGCTGACATTATAACATTTTGATATTTTCTTTTTTTTTCATATTTCTTTTAATTTTCTCATTTTCCAAAAAATTTGACGATGACATTTTAACATGTGTCGATAACATTGAGTGTTTGACATTTGCTATTATTTTGAAATTTATGATACTTGTTATTAATCAACGACTTTATGTCTTCTTCAAAAAAATATTCAATTAAATTACAGTATTAAACAAAGATTTGAACGTAAGTTCTTTATTTGTTGGGATATTAAAGTGTAAGGTTACATTTGTAATAATTTCACGGTCGTAAATTTAATGGTTCAATATTTAAGAAACTTAATACAATGCACCATTTTAAAATTGTTCACGATTCTTGTAAATACACACAACACAAGCAATTTCTAAAATTACAGTCGCAAAAAAAACGCACTCTCCTAGCATGATCTGGTTTGAATGCGATCCCTAAAGTGAAGAAGAAAAAAAAACCCGTTTTTTGATAGGTTGGTAGTCAGTGGCGCGCAAGGCATTTAAACATGTTAAATACTTAAACATTCCTGTTTTCATTTTGTGCATACATATTATACGGGCAGTGTGAAGAGTAAAAAAGCAGCCGAAAGGGTAAGGTGAAATCCATTGGATATAAATCTTCAGTACAAGACGTCTGGATGGGCAATGGTTAAATAGCCGCACGTTGTGTGCTTTCAATGTCACGTGTTTAAACCATAGGGATGAATTTCTTTTAATAATTACCGTGAGAGACATTAAAACGGGGCAACTCGAGCAATAACAATGTACATTCCACTAAAACTGTCATGTTCTCATAAGTCAAGTTAAACATACATTCTCTTTGTAATACAATTAGAAAGTGACTGCTCAAAATTGTATTATTATTATTTTTTTTTATTTTGTAAACAAATTAATTACTTTTTATTCTCAAAGTTTCATAAAATCATTTTTTAAAGTGATTTCAAAAGTCATGAAGGAGGAATTTTAATCCACAAAATCTGAATTAATAATTTAGAACACTGATGTAAACTTAGTAGCAAGATACAAATGTTTTTATATTGAAATTTTTTTCATTTTTTGTTAAAAATACATAAATGAATTCAGAATGAAAGCAAAAAAAGAGAGAATTTTGAAATATTCTGTTTGTAGACTGCGCCAGTTACATTTAGGAGTTGATATCATGTTATTAGTCTGTAAGCCTATAATAAGAAATTAAATTTACAATTTTGCCCAGAAAATAAAAAATAAAATAATAATATCCTTTTTGGAATAAAATAAAAAATTAAATAAGAACATCTGCAATGATTTGAATTAATAATATCATTTGGTTTGAACAACATACCTTCCTATTAAATATATGTATTTCGAATGTGAATAACAAAGGTAATAAAGACATTATTGAAGCTATTAACATGATACTAATGTACGTATTTAACCGCGCAACCGGTTTCAATATACATATTTAGAAGCAAAAATATGCCATATATATGGATATGCAAAATTAATGCATAACTTTACAAAGGAATAAGTCTTAGATAATTATAGTTATAAAATATTTACAATGGATAAATACAATACGTAATTATGAAACTGTTAAAATAGTTAAAGGAGATGAGATATTCAATTTATATCATTTGAATTTGAATATTTGATGAAATTTAAAAAGTTTGAAAAATCCCTAAAGGAAATATATCAAAAGTAAAAGAAGAATAACTTTTTTTCAAAATCTGCCATAAGAAGTTTCACTTTAAAAATGCCAAAAATCATTAAAAAATTTTAATAATAATAATTGCAAAAAAATCTTAAGCAACTTCCAAACTAAAAATTTGTTTAATTTCAATAAAACATTCATAGATGTCTAGATTTTTCTTTGAAATTCATACAACTAACAAGAAAAATATTATTTTTCAAAAACTATTTAAGTAAACAATGGAATGTTACACATTGTTAGAATGCTGATTAAGCGTACTATCTAATATTTATTTTAAATTCCGCACGTTCCTTTTCACCTACACTTTAATATTTTCAAAATAAACAATTGATAAAAGTGTTTTATAAAAAAAAATAGATTTGTTAAATTTTTGAAATTGATAACATGTCATTGAATTAAAAAAAAAAGACTTAGCTCAAAAAATCCAATAAGAAATCTTATCATATCTATATCAACAAATAAATTTTTGTTTTTATTGTAGCGTATTTATTTTTCTAACATTTTTTTGTATTTATTTACAGGTGTAAAACTATTTTGGATTAACGCCAACGTATATTTACGTCTAATTTGGAGGTCGGAGAAAATTACGTAAGTGGGTCAACATTTTACAGATCTTCCTTTGCGAATTTATTCGGAATGAATTAAATATTTATATTTTTAAATGTCAAATTTATGTTAGTTGAAACTAATTGAACTGAAAATAGTTTTCTTCCCATTTTTACAATTTTTAGCAAAAGATTAGGCTGCTAACTATAAGATAAATCTGACAAAATTTCTAAATTAATTTTTTTTTTCATCCGTTTATTTAATTTGTTCAATTCACAGTTGAATTATATAGATACATGTATTTGTTTAATGGCACTCATGCTTAAGCCTTATAAAATAATATCATGCAATGCTTAAAAACTACAAACTAACAAACTAAAAAGCAAAATATTTATAATTGCTCTGAAGGAGCTGAAGAAGTAGGCGTGTGAATAGCCTGAACATGATGGGGAGAGGGGCGGGTGGTACTTGATTTCCTTTCCCGGCGGTTTTTTTCTTCTAGGCCTTGGATAATTCTTGAGGACTTCCTTATCCTTTTCTTTTGCCTGCGTCTTTTTTCGAGCTTCCTGAGCTTTCGTTAAGGGATCTTCCATTTCTAGAATTTCCCTCAAACCAGTCGACGAAGCAGTCCAATCTGCCCCAGTTATCATTGTCATCGCTCTTCTTTGGATTCTCATGATTTTTGAAGTTTTCTTCTGCGTGAGGTTATCTGCCCACATCTCGTGCCCGTATGACCACTAAGCCTGTGATACCACAAGGACTATTTTTCCTTTGGTACGCAGACTCAGTTTGGCACTTGCCCCTAGCAGCGAGAATATATTGTACAGGTCTCTTCCAGCGATTGCCCTTCCTTCACGGATGTGGTTTTGCCAGGTAGACCTGAAATTAAAAAATAGATCCAAGTATCTGGCTTTTTTGATATAAGAGCTACTTGTACCTGATTTTAAAGTGCATTGTCGTAGATTTTCTGTGGAAAGGGATAAGTTTTGTCTTCTTCTGGTTAACAGTGATCCTCCATGTCTTGAAGTATTTGTTCAGCCTCTCGCCACCAGAATATTCTCCAAGAAGGTTCAGTTAGTCGCCGATGCAACTAGCACCGCGTCATCAGCAAACTGGAGTAGTACGGAAGTTGATTTGGCTCAGGGCAGATCGCCGAATAATACATGATGTTGAAAAGCTTGGGAGATAATGAAGAAACTTGCGGATCTCATCCTTTGGTTCCCTCCTGGTAAACCAGGCATGACCTATGTCACCCTGAAGGTCCTGTTAGATAGGAAGCTTCCCACAACGCTACAGAGGCGGCTGCTAATTCCAATACTATGCATTTTTCATAATATCCCTCCACATTCTGTCGGACGTCTTCTCTGCGTCTAGGAATGAAGACATAGCATTTTCATATTGGGGTTCGAAGCAGGGTGTGGAGAGGGGGTAGCAATGGTGAGCAAAATTTTATTGGAAGGGTAACCTTACCTCTCATTTCATAAGAGGGCATACAACAATAGCAATCTATTTTAAAACATAACCTATATTCAAATATTTCAATATTATATATTTAACAAAGCAGAAAATGGCGCGAAATTTAAAATATCACATTTTGTCCCCCTTCTTCGAGTGGTTCAGTAGCAGATCCCAAAATGCGACAAATGTACTTGCTCGTAATATTTTTTTATGCATTTCCGAATCTGCTATTAGAATTTAAAAAATCTAAAGAAAATAGAATCCATCTCAGAGTTTTAGTTTGTGAAAAGATAAATATCAAAACGTCAAACTTTCAAATGTCAAAATTCAAAAATTTTTCATTACAAAATTATGTATGTTTAGCGGTAATCACGTTTAATACAAAAGCAAATTGAAGAATGCAGTTCCAATTTCCAAACTGCCAATATTTGTTTTATTTAAAAAAAATTCTCAATTTTTCGTACTGAAAGAATAAAAATGCTTTCGAAAACTCGCTTTTTAAAATTATTTGCTTTTAAGATTCTTGTGGAGGATTTTCAGGGTATTTTTACTAATTTAGATATTTGATGGTAGTAAATTCCGCAATTTTTAAGTCCAAAAATAATTTAAAAAGTGGAGGTAGACATCTCAAAATGACATAGCCATTTTAGAAAATAAGGTTGCTTGATACCAATTTTGACATTGGCGTTTTCAAAATGTAAATAAAACAAAAACAATTTTTTTAAAAGCATTTATTGGGACAACACGTGGTACACTTTTGCAAACGAGCAAGTCGCAGAACTACTAATAGAGAGCTGCAGCATGCCCCATTTGAAAAGATTTTTGGAGCCCCCCTTCCATTCCATAAACATCTAGTCTTCAATCATCCTTCATTTTAAGTCTTCCATCTTCCTTCAGCAAAGAAACTTGTCATTGTCATTAACTTACATTTCGCCGTCACCGTTTTACTAACTTTAACCACGTCAACTTTCAGCTTTTTATTTTCATCCTTTATTAGTCTTCATTGTTAAAAATTGTTACTTCTTGTATCGCACTACCGCATTCTGCCAACTTCCATAATTCAATAAATATAACGCTGCATTAAAAAAAATGTCTTCATTGTTTTGCTAGGCTTCCTCCTCTTCCTTGTCATTTCGGGTTTTGTTCTCTGTCACATGTCACTTTCGGTATTCTTTCTTATCTTTTTGCGTCCAATTCCTTGTGTTGTTTTTTTGTTTCATCTGAGTATTCCTGTTTTTTGCCAGTTCGCATTTTTATGTTCGTACATTTTAAGCCGTGTCTATTTACATTTTAAACTTATTTATTATTTTTACTTACGAGTTTCCTTTTACTAATTGTTAAAACCTAATTCTACTATTGCCCGATTATTATTTAAAATATATACTATTCCCGATTACAATTTTATTCCTTGACTACTGTTTCTAAAATGTGACATTTCTGTCGTTCATTCAACTTTTTCATTCTTGTCGATTTGTTGATTGCTATCTTAATGTCTCCTTGATTCTGCTTAGTTAATGGATACTTGCAATGGCGGATGATATCATACAAACAAATTCTGCATCCTGATGGTTTCAGTGTTCAAATCTTCTAGGTAGGTTTCGTTGATTAACGGATTTTTCTTTTTTTTTTGTAATCGTAGGTAACAAATAACCATTTGTTACGATGATTATATTTTTGCTTTTTCCATTTTTTTTTTCTTTTTGAAAGCAACTTTTCTCGTTCAGCGCAACCACATATTATCGGAAATGACACTTGATGACCGAAAATTTGTTTAACTTTACATTTTCATGTACGGACACTTTTACTTTAGATGTTTATGGGATGGAAGGACTAGATGGAATGAGTTTTGACAATTTTTAATCAATAAAGTCAATTACGTTTATTTATTTCTCTATGCAACCATTGACACATACATTCTTGATTTACACTTCAAAATCGCACTCTTGATTCCAATATTAAAATGCAATTTAAGTTGGCAATAATAAAAATTAAACGTCAATGAACAATTTGTACATCAAAATTTAATTTATGTTGGCAATCATGAGAACGATAGCATTCTTGATTCATACTGCAAAATTAAATTTAAGTTGGCAATAATAAAAATAGAACATTACGCAAACACTCTTGAATCCGACATTAAAATTAAATTTATGTTGGTAATAATGAGAATGTAAAGCTCAGAAAGAATAAAATTTATATAAAACAGCGCGATCTTTGGGGAAGATGGGAATTAAAATTTCAATATAATTTCTTTATCAGATGTTATACCTAACAATTTATTTTTTTTTTTTTTTGATTTTTTATTAAAAAAAAAGATGAAAAGGTTATGTTGCACAAACCTTTAAAAAATCCAAATGAAAAATTTTAAAATTCGGAAAATTATAAAAAGGAGAAAATAGAAAAAAAATTGGAAATTAAAAAAATCAAAAATCGGAAAATCTGGAAATAAAAATTTGCCAAATAAAAAAAGAAAATAAAAAAAAATCATATGCATCATAATACACGTGGTAGAAGTAAAATTTCTTGTGTAGCCTATAACCTGTAACCTATAGCTATAACCTTTTGACATTTCACTTTTGACATTTACAGTTTTGACATTTACACTTTTGACATTTCCCCTTTTAATATTTACACTTTTGACATTTGCACTTTTAACATTTTACCTTTTAATATTTACACTTTTGAAATTTTTAAAATTCACTCCCACCGCCGCTAAAGAAGTTTTACTTTAAAAATTTAAAAAATTTAGGTATTCAAAAATTAAAAAATTAAAAACTAAAACAAAAAATCAATCGAAACAAAACCAAACGATTTAGGAAAATTAAAGAAGAAAGAACATCACATTTGCATTTTGACATTTAATTTGGCATTTTGATAATTTAACGTTTCAAAATTTATAAATTTGATATTTGAAGTTTGCTATATTTAGATTTTAAAGTTTTGTACAATTCAATATCAAAACATTAAATTGACTTGCATTGTTATTGTCATCTTAACATCATTCTATTTTCTTATAATAAATTTGTTAAAATGCAGGAGTGCAAAACTTTTATTTGTCATGTTCAATCAATGGACTATGTAATCAGAAACAATTTCATTATTATTATTTCTATTTAATATAGCATAGTCTGTAACCACAAAAATTGATTTTGACATATGTCAAATTCAGTGACAGATGCTTCATTCAAAAACATATTACCAATCTAAAATTATATTTAAGTTGGCAATAATAAAAATGAAATATTACACAAACACTTTTGATTCCAACACTAAAATTATATTTAAGTTGGCAACAATAAAAATGAAATATTACACAAACACTCTTGATTCCAACACTAAAATTATATTTAAGTTGGCAATAATAAAAATGAAATATTACACAAACACTCTTGATTCCAACATTAAAATTATATTTAAGTTGGCAACAATAAAAATGAAATATTACACAAACACTCTTGATTCCAACATTAAAATTATATTTAAGTTGGCAATAATAAAAATGAAATATTACACAAACACTCTTGATTCCAATACTAAAATTATATTTAAGTTGGCAACAATAAAAATGAAATATTACACAAACACTCTTGATTCCAACATTAAAATTATATTTAAGTTGGCAACAATAAAAATGAAATATGACACAAACACTTTTGATTCCAACACTAAAATTATATTTAAGTTGGCAACAATAAAAATGAAATATTACACAAACACTCTTGATTCCACTACTAAAATTATATTTAAGTTGGCAACAATAAAAATGAAATATTACACAAACACTCTTGATTCCAACACTAAAATTATATTTAAGTTGGCAACAATAAAAATGAAATATTACACAAACACTCTTGATTCCAACATTAAAATTATATTTAAGTTGGCAATAGTGGAAATTAAACTTACATCAGCGCGTTCTTTTTGAAATAGGGGAATTAAAGTTGCAAAAATATAATCAATATATTGTTAGGAAGGGATATAAATATATTGTTAAGTTGGCATTGCTGAAACATGCGTTTTTTTTTATATTAATCCATTTGAATTATTTGAAGTTAGATTTTTGTTTTTATGATACATCTATCTACATGTGTATCATGGCTGTTTCCGGTATTAGCAATTATATAAAATTTAATTTTTATTTGAAGTATCATTATAGAAAATTTATTAATGAAAAAAATTTGAAAATTTCTTGGGAATTTCTGGCGTAAGAAATGATTTAATCGAGGAGCATGCACCATCGCTGCGCGTCTTCGTTACACCTTTTGCCTCCAATTTTTGTTTAGATTGTTGAAATAGAATAATGTAATTTTTTTTGTTTATTTTGCGGTTGAACATTCTCTGATATACAGAATAAAATATGCGGAGTATAAAATGCATAAATGGTAACTACTTTTGCGTTTTCTTAAAAGTTTTCCACTTTATATTTGTAAATGAAACTTAAAAGAAAATGCAAATAAACAAAGCACGGTGGCTTCTTTAAAAAGGTGACTTGGTGTCGCGCAACTTTTATAATGTTATAATCCCCAACTGTACCCTGAAAACTTTTTAAAAGAAATTAACTTTGACGTTGACTAAATAAGTATCCACTTTATATTGATTAAAAAAAATGTCACGAAAATTATTTCTGAGCTCGTTTCTATGTGACTAAAGAAACTAAAGACGAATACATTTTATAAAGTTAGTTAGACAACATTGTATATGTCAAAATCCACCAAGCAATTTGGTGAAACATGGGCGAAACTTGAAATGTATACGTCGGAAATACGAGAAATAGGTTATATAAATATTACCAACCGAAATTTTCTAAAAAGAAAAAATAAAAAAAAAATATCAGTAAAGAATAGAAGGCCTTTCCAAACAAAATATAAAATGTTTAACAAACAAAATGTCAATTCTACATTGAACGTTCATTGAAATGTGCGAGAACAGAAATTAAAAATTCTATTCATTCACATAATACGATCTAATATAAAATATTAATCAAGAAACTGAAATAATTGAAGATGTGTAATCCTCCAATTATTAATAAAAATGGGGAAAATGAAGAAACTGAGACCAATGAAGATAATAATGCAGAAGCCAGTGAAGATGTAATCACCGAAAGCACTAAAAATGAATCGGAAAACATTGTAAATGATTGTGATAATGGTGCAAGAGATTCCCCAATCATTACAATAAAATTTCTAAATGATGAAATATTTGAAAAATACAAATCGAAGTTTTTCAAATTGTTAACTGAAATGCAAGAACTGAAACTTACGGAAATTGAAAACGAGATACATTTGATTAAGGTGGATTCGTCTGTGAAGAAAACGACAAAATCCAAAAAGAAGAAATCAAGATCAAAACGGAATACGGAATTATTTGTAATTGATACTACGCCCAATTTAGGAAGACAGGAATTCATCCCGAAATATAACACTAAATTTAAGACAAATTGTAAAGACAAAACGTCAGTGCAAAAATTGATTTGCTTTAATTGTTCTCGGAACCATAATGTAAAAAGTTGCCCATTACCTAAAGACATGGCAAAGATTAATCAGAATCGTGCAAACTTTAAAGGTGGATATATGAAATCTAATAGATATCACTCAGAGCAGCAACAGAAGTACGCACATTTTAAACCTGGAAAAATATCAGATAAACTAAGAAATGCATTAGGTTTAAAAGAAAATGAATATCCTCCATACGTTTACAAAATGAGGCAACTTGGGTACCCACCCGGATGGTTAGAGGAAGCCAAAATTGTTAATTCTAATTTAAATTTATACGATTTTGAAGGCAAAAATGTTGATTTAGAACGTAAGACAGAAGATATGTTTGATCCAGATAAAATTATTGATTATCCAGGTTTCAATGTTAAACCAGAGGAAGGTGTAAAAGATGATGCGAAATCGTATGGTGTTCCATATTATTTCGACGGTTTCGGGAAAGAAGCGATGTTATCATTTATTAAGAATTTGCAAAAAAATGGAGAAAAATCTATTGAAAATTCTGATACAAATCCTGATGAAAATATCGAACAAGAAACACTCCAGGAAAACAAACAGGAACTTTTAGCTGAATTGAATGGTGAAAATGAAACTAAAGATTCCCCAGCTTTAGATTCAATTGGAGATACAGATATTGTACAAGAAACCAAGAAGAAAAATTTTGTCTCTTCTACCAAAGTAAAATCTGTATTTGGAACGCCGATTGTAAAATCTTCATCTCCTTATTCGTGCCTTCCTAGCACAGAAAGTTTTGCAAAAGGGATCTCGCCTTTAATTCACTTTGAAAATTTGCCAAATTCGACAGGACAGTATGATAAGCTGGCGGCTGTTTTAGATAAAGTAAGGAAATTTAACAGATCGAAAGAAGGAAACTAGTAGTATGTTTTTATTTATAACCTTGTTGTTACTTTGTATATGATAATTAAATTGTAGTACAAAGATTTTTTTACATAATTAAATAACTTTTTTTGCATACTTTAGATATTAATAAATAAAAAATATGATTTTTGTCTGTTAAATACTTTGGATTTTAAAAATTCCTGTTCATATATGCAATTTTCTTTTTTCAAATTTGTATCCTTTTTTTTTTTGGCATTAAATAACCTACTTTCCTATCTTGGTACTAGAAACTCCTGCAGTTAGGAGCTCTCAGATTGAGTTGGAAAGTTATGTGTTGCGCAATGCGGAAATTTCATGCAACAAATTTTTGCAAGACGCATCAGGGGAAAGCGGAAACAAGTTCTGGCGTTTCAAGTTCTGATAAATGGAACAAAGCAAATTCCACATATTGGTCATTGAATATTTCGGCGAGTATTAACGCGATATTTGTGCATAAGTATAGCTCCCACACATTAAGACAATGTCTCTCTTATAAGAACAACTTAAAATGTAGCTCCTACATATTGGTCCAATGTTTCTCAGAGTGCTCACTTTTGTTGACATTTATCATGAGTTGGTGCGAAACTAGATTTTGGTTTCTTTATTTTTCCGTCCATTTAGAAAATTAGTCAATCGTGGTACCCAAAAACTAACACCGAGATAAGATATCGCCGACAAAGACGCCTAGTTCCTACACAATGGAAACGGCTTTAGATTTTCACTAAACATTCAACAGCAACGTTCTGCTGCTGTAATTTACGTAAAACCTTTAAAGTTGGACACTTTCTCCAATATGGGGCAGTCCTACGGAATTTGGAGCTTCTGGTTACCTTAACTATACTACTTGAAAAGAAACTTAATTATGATACTTGGAAGATGGGTGAACTTCATTGCGCAGCTATGAACTTCTTAGTGATAAAAATAGAGCTCTTGGCACATTAAAGAATTTCTAGATTTATAGGCTTTAGTTAGCTAAAAATATTTATATTTATGCGGTTAGAGCAAAAATATATAATATCCTAGGTTTCCTCGGATGTAAACTCCGGATTCTAGACCCGGTTAGGACCATTTAAGAACTTTTAATTCCGATTATTACAACGCTAATAATAACCAATGTTGTTAATGCGTCAATTAAAGTAAAAACTAATGTCGAAAATGCAACGTACTATCTTAGAATTAACTTTAGTTTTCTTTCTAATAATGTCCGGTAATTTCCGATAACTTCGAAACATTGTTGATAATATAATCTTAAAGTATTTCTGAAAGTACTTAAAATATAATTCAAGGAAATCATAACACGACAGGTCTCTTTAAACAGCAGTTAAAACCGCTTTTAATTATGTGAAACGTAATAAAAACGTTACATTTGAAGTTCTATCATGTTGGCAGGTCCACTGTATGAAATGCCCTGCACATATAACCCTCATTCCAAATCTGTAAACAAACGTAAGAATTCCGTTGAAAGCCCCAAGTTTCTTCTGAATAGATCTGTCACTTGTCACTCAACTCCAGAAATTTTTTTAAGTACGGTCATTGTGGTGCGGAATGTTATTATATTCGTCGGACGGGTGAACCGACCATCAAAAAGTACTTCATATTTTTAGGGTTTTAAATCGAATGATTTAATTGGATTTGTTAGGATTTAATAAGATTTCCGGTCAGATTTTAGAAGTACTTAACTACTTACTTAGTTTGATGAGTATTTTATTTTCCTAAATCATTTTCAATATGCAGAGCGGTTCTTTTTAAAATTACCTGTCATTTTCCTCCGATAGAGGGCACTTTACGAAAAAAAGTAGAGGCAATAAACTTCAAAATGTTATAACGTCTAACTTCAAAATATAGAAGATTAAAATGTCAAAGCATAAAATGTCAAAATGGCATTATTATCAAATATTCTAATGTCAAATGACACAATGTAAAATATTAAAATAGCAGAGATCAAAATTTTAAAAGGAAAAACAAAATAACAAAAATGAAAATGTTAATATACTAAATGTGAAAATGTCAAAACATTTACAAACAATGCCACAATATCAAATATCAAAATGATCTAAATTATAAAAATTTTAGAAAGTAGAGGAACTTTAAAGAAAAAATATCAAGTGTCCAACGTTAATGATAAATATCAAACGTCAAAATATAAGAAAATATCAAAAACGTCAAAAAGGGTAGTGTCAAAAAATGTTAAATATCAAATATAGAAAAATTTAAAACCCAAAAATCGTAAATAAATCAGTCGAGAATGCTCAAGATTTTTCAATTTCAATTTTTTATACAATTTTTGACTTTTAATTTTCAGAATTTTTTTTAACATTTTAATATTTTTGACATTTTGATATTTTCTGATTAGTAAATGCTCCCGAGAAATTTAAAAGTCACATTTTCCCTGCCTACTCGCATTATCCATGAAAAGTCTGCATTTCATGAAAAATCGCATTTTCAATGAAAAATTGCCTTTTCCATGTTTAGAACCGTGAAAATATCTGAAAAAATGAAAATGTCAAAAATATCAGAAGGTTAATGAACATTTTCTACCACAGAAAATTGTCCTTGAAAAAACTCATTTTCCATTAAAAATTCGGTTTCCTTGAAAAATTTTCATTTTTATTAAAGTTTAACTTCTGTTGCGTGTGATTTACACGCATATATTTTTTCTTCTTTTTTTATATAGTTTTTCCTTGCGTGTATCGATATAGTGACTAAATTACTCGTTTTTGTTATTTGTAGTATTTGAAGAGAGCAACATTAAATCTTGTGGTGCGTGTTTGCATTTTTTGTTACATTCACACATAAAATCTCACATATTTTCCCAAAGTACTGCAATTATAGCTCATAAAATTGCAATTATGTTTGAATGAATGTTCCGGTTAAGGCTAGACTATGTGGGATGATTTGCAGCGATTTCTAGAAACGAAATAATGTAATTATCCACACTACCCACTAACTACCCATCATTTTTACAGTCTTTATTAGAAAATTGCATAATTGAAATGAATCCTACTTCGTCTTTGATTTAATAACTGACGTATTATTTTGTTGATGGATTTATGGAAAAAATGTTTTCCACATATTATTTTTCGAAGGAAAATTCATTGTCTCCTTTTACCAGAGAAACTACTGAACTATTTTAAAAATCTGATACTTTTTGAAAGTTCCTGTACTTTACTTTCAAGTTCGTTTTGGCAATGCTCTTAAGCATTCTCAAGTAGTTTAATTTTAATTTTAGTTCTAGGAAAATCCTACACAGTTAACTAAATTGCATGAATGTAAATTTTGTGTTAACTAATAATTTAAACACCGTTATTGTGTAAAACAATTAGTATTTCCTTCTCTCTCATTTCATTCTAAAACTGTTTTTAAATTAAAATAATTCTATTTTGCTTTCACATAGTTCACACCGACACACAAACCTACCTAATTACAAATAAATATGTGGGATGAGATTCGGATGTATTGGAATTGATGAAAGAAAAAGAAAGAAAGTTGATCAAGGCAATTACCTGCTCCCTGGTCCTTCCACGCTGTAAGTGATGCTGACGGTTCCCCTGGGGGGTTACGAGTGCACTCAGGTAGTTTACATCGTCCTCTCGGAGAGTGTGAAATTTAGCACCTAACTTTAAAATACATTCTACCCCCCGTCCTCCTTCCTCTTTACAAACTGGAAACTCATTTCCATGAGGGCGCCATTCATTCGGGAGTTCCCTTCTGACTACTGGGCATTGAGTGCTCCGTCATGTCACTCTGTTCGGATTATTTCTGTGGTCGGCTTCAAAAAAGCTTACAACAAATTGTTTTTAAGTCGAGACACACACACACACACACACCAACACACATATTCAGACCCACAACTCGACCCTTTTAATATTTATTCATTCACATGAGGATTTTAAACTTTTATTTAACGCACAACAATCTCGGATCGGATTCCATATCAAATGGAATGAAACAGAAAATATTAAAAAGAAATAGAAAATGAAAAGGATTTTTCAGAAAAACAAAGTCCACATAAAACGCAAAAGAATGGAAATTTGCCAAAAAATCCAAAATCGTAAGGAATGCTATTACTGTCAAAAAGATGATCAAGAATGACAAAAATTATGAGAACACCAATAGACGTGAAAATTTTAAACATCGTTGAAAAATCTTAAAGTATAGTCATAGATATGTCCAAATTATGACACCATAGTCAAAACTATTAAAAATGATAAAATCTTCAAAAACATCAAAAAAGACAATTTTGGTGATTTTTCTAATTTACAATTTTGACATTTGATGTTTCTATATCTGATATTTAATCATTTCGACCAAGCGGTTCCGAAAGTGGGAAATAGTGTCCTCTAGTTGGTACAGAAAGGATCCAAGGCGGCTGTAAGGGAGAAGTAGAAAAAATATAAAAACTTTTTGAAAACTGTAGTCTTAAAAAATTCCAAAATGTCAAACGTCAAAAAAAAATCAATGACGTTAAAATATCAAATGACAAAAATTGCAAATTAACGAAAATGTCATTAATGTGATAATTTTGAAAATTTAATATTTTCACATTTTAACAAATCCCATTTCAACCATTTTGAAATATCGACAATTTTCCACCAATGACAACCAAGATATTGAAAGAAGTAGAAATACTGGCAAAACACTTAAAATCATTTTACATCTGATATTTTTAAGAGTTTTACTTACGTTGCACATAAAATTTATACGCACAATTTTTTTCTTATATAATAATAATTTATTTTAATTATGTTGTGTACATGTTTCTTGCATAATTAAATCATAAAAAAATACGTTTAAAACGAACATAATTATAAATATAGTTTTATAGATTCATTTAATAGAAAACGACCGCAATCATCTAAGGCATTTTTCAATAAATATATCTGCGGTTTCGCTTTGTAATGTCTATTGATTGATAAAGTAAAAAAAAAAAAATCAAATAAATTGCGCATATAAATTTCTGCGAATAGGAATAGAAATTTCTGAAATAATTTCGTATCCATCATGCAAATTATATAAGCACAAATTAGTCAGTTTATATAGCGGAAGCCATAAACAATTATCAACATTTTGTCCATTATTATTTAATTAAACCGCTATCCGTTTAATTAACTACTGATAAGTATGTGCACCATTGTGGTTTCTATAAAATGGGACACATAAATAAGAAATTAAAATTGTAAAAGTAAAAATATAAAATGGTAACCAAAGAAAAAATAAAAATTTTACGAAAATAACGAAGATTAAAATGAAGGGTTCCGATTTTGTATGGAACCCTAAAATGTGTGTTTTCAATTACAAAGAATTAAGTTGGTTTGTTAAGAATCTCGTGGTGTAATAAAATTGTAAGGAATTGTATATGAAATGGGGAAATGTTGTTGGTTCCCTAAGGATGGGGTCTTATGGAGGGGTGTATGCGGTTTGAATGGGGACATTGGCCTTTGCAAAGTTTGTAATTTTAAGTTTATTGCCATCATTTACGAGGGAGTAATCCTAGTACGTACCTTGCACTGGTACAGTTTGATGCGAGGGGAAGCAATGGATGCATACCGTCTTGCACTTGTTACTGCCACTTCTTACTTTAATGAAATTTACATTGGAAATTCTAAAATTGTGGGGTGAAAGAAAGCATATTTTTTGTTTTTAATTAAGGAAATAAAATAAGAAAGTTGTTTTTTTTTTACAAAATTTTTTAAATTTATAATAAAGCACACAAATTAAAATTAATCAGTTGAGAATACTTAACAGCATTGTCAAAATAAACTTGGAAGTAAAGTAAAGGAACTTTGAGGCAAGTAAAATTAAAATATCAAATGACAAAATAGTATAAGAAAATTTAAAGAATGTACAGTAACACTTTAAACAGTAAACGTCAAACTGTTAAATATCCAATATCAACATGTATATAGTTCTGCAATCTCTGTAGATAACTTAGTGATAAGTTCCAAAAGCTCGAAGGAAAAGTCGAAAGTTCAACTTTGCAAGGTGACTTGACCAATGAAATATTCTTAAAAAATGGAGAAAGAATTGTTAGAGGTTTAGCAATCATGAACGGAAAGTTGTCCAGAGATTCGACAGATAATTCAACAAAAAACTTCGGAAACAGTAATGGAAGAATTTTCAAAAAAGTTTGGAACTTCGGAAGATCAATCGATGGAATGTGCATGGAGAGTCTATGGGCCGAGGCTTCTAGAACAATTCGGTGAAGAACAATCGTTGTGTCCTTTAGATTTTGGATTAAAAGAGCATTCTGTAAGGCGGAATATTGATGGATTCTGAGGCTTCTGGAAATGAAGCTGAAATGACAACTGGTCTGGATTATATTGAAGAATCAAGGAGTCGAAGTTCTAGAGAGTTCCAAAATTGGATTGAGGGAAGAACAGTCACTCGAACTATGTAAAATTTCTCGAGCTTTGGAAACTGGAAGGGTGGAAAATTGTAAACCGATGAAGAACCAGGTGATGGAAGCTTAGAGTGATTTAGAAAAAGAAACTGGCGCTGAAAGTGTGAGTGTTTCATGACATTGACATTGATTGTCTGATACTGGTGGTGTTCCAAATGCAATGAAAATTTTGAAACTTTCAACATCTACTTAGTGTAGTAACAAATTTACTAGGAAACCACTTACTAGAACCAGGCGAAGATCTATTTGAGTGTTAAGAGTGATTCTGTCCATGAGTATGTTTGGTCAACGCAACCTTTCTTTAGATATTGAAGAGGTTTGATGATCGACCAGACTGAAAACAGTTGTGACTTGCAAAACCAGAAACCTTGGGTTCATTTTAGGATCCGGATGGTTCGAGAAATCATGATTTGTTGCTGTAGTTGTTTTCGAAACTATGAGGAACGAGTTGTATGCAACTTATGGAATTATGTCGTGAAAAAAGGGCTTCATGGTATGAAATTACAAAAAGGTGTTTTATCCCGAAGTATGTGTTAAATAGATTTTCAACTAAGTATTATTTTAAACCCATGCACATGACAGTATTGCTCAAACGAGTGTTCAAAATACTCGAAATCCTTATCTTCACTACAATGCACCTCTAACTTCTAGTAATTTGATAATTATTTATTTCTGTTTGTCGTTTTATAAACGGGGAGAAATGAATGAAGCTGGCAACCATGCACGAATGTGACGTCACTTTGTAGTAATGATGTTTAATGGAAATTATACTGAATAAAGTACATGCATGTTAAAAAACGTTAACAAATATAGAAATGTTATTTTGCTATCAGACAATTTAAAAAAAATCGCATTCTCCTTGAAAAATTATATTTTGTTAAAAAAAATATTATTTTCTATCAATAATTACAGTTTTCCTGAAAAATCCTATTTTCCTTAAAAGAATTTCATTTTCCTTAAAGCTTAACTTCTCTTGCGCGCAATTTTCAGGCACATTTTTTTTTTAATAAATTTTTCTTTTTCCTTTCAGGTCATTTATTTGATATTCATCGCTGCGTCCCAATAAAACTCCCCACGAGATGTTTTGAATGTGTACAACGAACAGACGTGAAAACTTCCAAAATATTTCCGATTATTAATAAAAATAAAAAATAAAAATGCAGCCTTCCAAAAGTGGGAATGTGATCTGAGTGCAGCGCATCTCCAAATAAGAAGCCACCTGCAAAATGTTACCGACAATCTTCTTCTACGTGACATTCTTCGTGTGCGTCAGCGTACACGCGTCCGACGTCTTCGCACAACAACGCACCAGAAACAGAAAATCCCACAGTTTCCAATCTTTTTCTAGAGAACGCAAACCGAACATCATATTAATCCTTACCGATGATCAGGATGTAGAATTGGGTTCGTTAAATTTCATGCCTAAGACTTTGAGGTCGATTAGGGATCAAGGGGCCGAGTTCAGGCACGCTTACGTGACTACTCCTATGTGTTGTCCATCTAGATCTTCTTTATTAACTGGGATGTATGTGCATAACCACAACGTATTCACAAACAATGATAATTGTTCCAGTACTCAATGGCAAGCAACGCACGAAACACGTTCGTTTGCTACTTATCTTTCAAATGCAGGTTATAGGACAGGTGAGTAAAACGGGGCAATCCCCATTCATTTCTTTAGTTTCATTCAATAGGAAAAAAATCTGTGGCATTAAGTGTACCAGAGCTGTCCAATTTGCGGCCCGTGCGATGTACACATCGAAAATAAAACGTTGATGATTCAATGTATCAATATATCGTTTGAATTTCGATATATCTTAAAACTTAAATTTTCCAATTTAGTGATATTTATTTTTGAGCTTGGAAATTCGAAATTTACAGCTTGTGATATTTATCGTTTAGTAAACTTTTAATTTAAAAATTTATAAAATTTTGGAAAACTTGTAAAAATCGAAAATTTGAAATTCGATGTCGAAATATTAAAATTTTTCTAATTTGACATTAAAGAATTAGAAAATCTTAATGAAAATGGATAAATTTTAAAATTTTTAAAAATCACTAGTCAATGAAAATTTCAAAAAAGAAAACGAAAAAAGTCAAAAATCTAAAAAATTTAAAAATTAAAGAATTTATAAAGCGAAAAAATTACTGACATGTTGACATTTGACATTTCGACCGTTTAGTATTAAAAAGTAGTGCGCATGCGCTAAGGGTCCACAGATTTTACTAAAGAGACACAAATGAATTCTTTTTTTTTTTTAATTTTGTGGTTAGTGGGTGGGACGTACACGCGGAATGTAAATTGGGCCTGCACGTGGGCAGACATCACCTTTAAAATATTTTCTTTTACGATTCTCGAGTGGGACGGTTCACTTTTTATTTGTTTGTGCTTAATGACTTCTTAATAGTCCCACGTGAGGTAAAAAAGACCCGCAACTTGGATGATTATTTTTTACTTGGGGAGAGATCAAATCCAAAGCGACTTTTAATGTCCCGCTGCTGGTGCAATTAACACATTCAAAAATAAACTCGACTGGAAAATTGGTACTTTTCAACTGACACGTTATTAACTCATCACAAATATACAATTTGTGGCGAGAAAATTTAATTTCCAAAATTGAAACAGTTTGGATTTTATAACTTTTAAAAAGGTTTTTAAATAGTTGTTGCTAGGAAATTATTTTACAAGCCTTAGCAATTAATTTATAATTAAATAAAAATTTTCTATTTCTTTTCATGCAATTGGGCTGCCAAATCCGAATTAAACTTTTTCTTGTTTATAGTTTTTTTTTACAATAAGGCATTTGACACAATAGCAATTTAACATTTTGATCATCAATTTAACTTTAACATTTTCAAATCTGATATTTCCAATTCTCATACTTCGATTTCACACATTTTTTCAAAATTGCTTTTTGTTGAATCTTAAAAATTTTCCATTTTAGATTTTTCAAATTTTTTATTTATTTTTTTCAAAAAATTTCAGTTGGTAATATTGACATAACCTATTTCTCCTACTTCCCACATATACGTTTGATATTTTAATATGATTGGTATGTAAATTTCATAGCAACGCTTACTTCCGTCACTAAAAAGCTTTCCATTAATTTTTTTTACGCTCATATTAGAAATTTAATTTAAAAAAAGAAAATGCGGTACTTTGCATATATGACATGGCGCGAAATTTGAAAATATCTCAATTAATTAATCACGGTGCCTTCCGAAACAAGTGGACGCCACTAAATTTTAATTAAATTCATCTCACGTACCTATTAAGAAATTTAATATTAAAAGTAACGAGGGCGTAGATAAAGTGATAGTAACACCCTGGATGGAGTGGGCGAATGCTCCCTCGCCCCTCTCCAACGTAATGTGTTAATTATATGCCCCCTCTACGTATTATAATATCTGTTTAAGCGCCAGTTTCATGAAATAAATACATCTGTACCACTTTAATAATAAAGATGAGGCGCCTTTGAAGTACTCTTATGGTATTAGCTGCAATTGGGGTCGGAGTGCATTTCCTTTTGTTGCATTATCTTTCATTGCTACTTGAGGAGAATGCCAATTACGACCTGAATCTTTTAAAATAATTTCAATATACTTACAAAGAAAAAGTGAACGTGTAAACTATTTTAACGAAACCTCACATTGAAACTTTAGAAAGTAAATAAAAGTTTAAAAGTTTCAGATGCACTTTAATTGGAAAATAGCTGAATAGTTCCGTAATGTTAATAGAAATTTTGACGAACTTGAAGAATAAACTCTTTTATCTTTATCCAAAAACGGTTGATATTCAATATTTTTGCTTTATTCTATCTCTATATTTTCTAAAATTTTACTTCTGTTGGTCACACAATTGTAAGTAACCAAAGATTTTAGTTTGACTTGAAAAACAAAATTATAAATTCGGTTTGTAAACTTGGGATACGTCTTGATTAAGGTTTAATCTATTTAAAATGTTGATGCATGCGTATTTCCTGGCACATCAATAAATCATGTCTCCCCTTTTGCATCCCCTAAATTAAACATTTATTGGGTTTCCCAAAAGGAAAACGCTTTCCATTTAAACGTAGCATAATTGGGGATTATACCATTTGCAGACGAAACTAAAAATAATTGCATAACAATGGTTCGTGGTTTGAATGCCCTTGAACACCCTTCGCAATATTTTGTACTCCACCTCAACCGCAACAATTCATAAATCATCCACCTTTCAATTTACAATGCACACATACACACAACGATTCAGTGGCGGAACTTTATTTTTCTTTTGTTGAAAAATAAGAAATTTCAAAAATTTATTACAAATACTTTTAAAACTTCTTAAACAACTTTGAACAACCTTAAACAACCTCAAATAAATATTTACACTTTTGACATTTTCACTTTGACATTTTCACTTTTGACATTTACACTTTTGACATTTTCACTTTTTAAATTTATACTTTTGACATTTCACGTTTGTAATTTTCACTTTTGACTTTTTAAAAATCATTTTGAATTTTTCGATTTTTTAAATTTCTTGAGAATTTTTAATTTTTTTAATTTTTTCGCTTTTTTCGATCTCTTGAAAATTTTTAAATTTTACCCCTATTTTTCGATTTCTTCTATTTCCACTGTCAACTTCCGTTCCGCACTTCCGTTGCATACTTCCGTTAGAAAATGAATAAAGCGAACAAGTTGAGAATAGAAATATAAAAGACTTTAAAATATAAAATTGGAAAAATTAAAATTAAAAAAAAATGGAAAAAACATAAAAATAAAAAAAGTTGAAAAATTCAATAACTAGAGAAGCTGAAAATTAAGAAAATTGAGAATTAACCAAATCAAAAATTGGAAAAAATTAAAATATAAAATTTCAGAAAAATAAAATAGTTTTCTACATGATTGCAGTTCCGCCACTGCAACAATTCAAACATTCACAATGTTATTATGATATTCCATCACGTTTTCATTGAAATAAAGCGAGTCTTGCACGTTTCTTGCACTTTATTTATGATACCGATCGCAAAATTAAGGCGCGCGCACACTAAAAAAAATTTATCACGTTTCCAACTGTAAATTTATCTTTTATCAAAATTTATTGGATTCACAATTTTCATTTAGACGATGTAATTAATGAGCGAAAAGAGCGAACACATTTTTATTTAGACGTTAATGAAGAAGGTAATAATTAATATTTTCCATTTTTTGCAAGATGTGCGTACATGATTTATAACCTAGGAATGAGATAGGTTAGAAAATTTTCATATATCATTATTTTTTATTTTTATTCTTTTTTATATTTTTGTTTTTTTATTAGATACGCTTGAGAGAAGTTTGTGATTTGTTTATCGATTAAACATTCCTGTAATAGTAGAATCGATACTTGTATAATTCAATTTATTAAATTTTTTATTTGTGTACACATCTATCACGAATTTCACTTAAAGGTATTTATTTATTGAATTGTTTAATATGTAAATTAACGTTAATTTTGTTAATTGGAATACGTACATATTTTATACAAGCCCATATAGAAAAGGACGCAAAAAGACTATTTATCCTCCCTTAATTTACAATAAAACATTTTATCATTAAAATCCTCAAATTTCAATTTGAAAGAGAGAAAGGGGGGGGGGGGGGGGGTAAAGGTATACATTTATATTTAAATTGATCCATTTTTCGATTTCGATATGTCAAAAATATCAAAATATTTGAAAATCTGAAATATAAATATAAATACATTTCTTGATAATAAACATAAACACATTTTTTTGATGTTTAAAGAGATATAATAAACATTTTATTACTAAAACCTTTTTACATTTTAATATTTGACATTTTGATTAGAAACAGATTTATATTTGTCAATTTTTAAATGTCTGGTCCTGCAGCCTTCACAATCCATTTTGCAAGAATTTTCTTCTTTAATCACTCGAGATTTTGTAATATTTGTACGCTGACTCATTTTCGTTGTACAGTTGAAACCAATGTCTGATTCATCATGAAAATTTCCGATTCGATGTTAATATTACCTCGATTTTTGGATAAAGTTCAATTTTATAATGAATCGGGTGGAATTACATTGGTTGAGGGTTTAGTTTGAGTTACCTGATGATGAACTATTAACTGTCTTGTTGGTATCTTTCACTGGAATGTCACAGCTACATTTTGGCACATCCTTTTCTTCAATGGAACATCTGCAACATCTTTGAGGGGATCTTCGTTTTGGTGATCTATTCCTACAACATGCTCCTCCCTGTGGGTAGCAACTGTTTCTTCTCGAATTGCATTTACAACAGCAACATTTTTTCTTGGATTTTGGGGCGGAACTGCACCTATTCTGGTTTGATTTCTGTGGTTGAGAACAGGTACACGTACAGGTACAGGTACAGGTACAACATTTTGGAATGCACGGATTGGTTTTAGGCGCACAAGGATTGCATCGTGGTGGATTCAAAGGACAACACAACTCATCCGGTGGGCATGGATCACATCGGGGTAATGGTGGACAATTGATCCATTTGACCATCTCTTGACATTTCGCTTCGACTTTTGATGGTGTATCAAGGAATTCTACTTGCCATCCAATTGGCTCTGGGTTGGGACATGCGGGTGATTCGGAAACCCAGGCCAATCCAAATCTTCCTTTCACTTTATGTAGCTCTGTGCAGTCAAAACAACCATCGCTATCCACCATCAACGCATCCTTGTTGCGACCAGACGACATTGTAAATTTTGATATTGGGTTTTAGCACAAAAATTTATTCATCTCATTCAAGGTCTGACAAAAAACTAAATAATTTATTATTTCGGATGCTCGATATTGTTTCTATTTGTTTATGTTTGTTATGGCAATGTTCCAGAGCATTCTTAGCTTATTAATTTTCGATTTTTAAATAATTTTTTTTTCTTGCCAACCTTAAAAAAATAATGGCAACAAAGAATTGGTTTGACACTGAAATTATTTATCTTTATAAAAAAAACGAAAATTTTGGGAAAAAAATCAATAAATTTTGGAAAAATGGAAAATGTTTTGAAAGAAATCAAAAAGAGAAAAAATATCGAAGAAATTTTAATTTAATTTATTTTAATTTAAAAACTCGAGTTTTTACTCCCAGCACCGCAGTGTGAGGGGGCTGAGAACTAAATATATTTGTAACATGCATACAAGAGATATACTTATCTATATAATATACTAAACCTGTAAATTGCCTTAAATCGAATATAATAGATATGTACCTTTACAATTTTTATACTGGTTGTAGAAAATATTAGCGCGAAATTTAAAGTCACACGTGCCATTTGTTTTCGGAAAGTTCCATAAAAATGCGTATGTATACACTAAATGCGCATCTGAGGCGTGCTGCGACACCAAAAGCCGTACACACTGAATCAGGAATTCCTTTTATTTGTGTTTGCAACAAAAACCAGTAGAAAATGAATACCAACGCGCCGAGCAATCTGTGCGCTGCTCGCGAGGGGCGCGTGACAAGCTCATAGTGCCACAAACACACGGACAAAAAATTGGTTGGTTGCATGCGCAGTGCGCCTCTCTGTACCCAGCGTAACAAAGACAAAAAGTATCCCCACTATTCAAATTCATGTGCACCACAATATTACGTTTTAGAAGTAAAACCTCTTGTATCTACAACCTTTAACTATAAACTTTTGACATTTTCACTTTTGACATTTACACTTTTGACATTTTCACTTTTGACATTTACACTTTTGACATTTACACTTTTGACATTTTCACTTTTG
>JAODAH020036245.1:0-14367 GCA_027574865.2 Coproporus ventriculus | reverse complement strand
AGTAAAATCACTGCATGTTTCAGCCCAAACATTAAAAGAACTTTTATTTTCGAAAGTTATAAAATCTGTTCACTGTCTATGCTTCTGCACATGTGATAATACTATGATTCCATGTGAAAAATGTAATGAAAAATTTCATCCAATTTGTCAAAATCTTAATACTTTACCTGAAAATTTTATTTGCATTAATTGTCAAGATCCAAATTATCAGGAACTTATAGATGTTCTTTAATTAAGATTTGTTTAAATAAAATAAATATTTTTTATTATTATTAAATTCATATATTATATTTTTTGTAATATATTACTTTCGTTAAAAAATAGCAATATCTGTAATATAATAATAATACTATATTAATTAAATTAATATTAGTAATCAAAAATAAATGTGTTCGTTCATAAAAAAAATTATAAAAGGAAATACTAAATGCAATTCTGTGAAATGAAACTACATGATCTATTCCGAGTTATATGATATTTTACGTAATCAACATAGTAATCGAAAATTTACTCTCTCATATGATACCCCACATGACTTGCGTTTTTATGATTCACTCTTTTATAATTTTTTTTTAATTTGTCATTTCGATTTATTCGGTCTATGGGAATGCTACAAGAGCATTCTCAACTGGTTTTACTAAGCAATTTTTATGTATGTTTACGAATCGAAATCGAAAATAAATAAACCATATTAATTATTATTCTGTCTTTACACAAATTTTCACATAAGTAGCCAGATGATGCCGAAAGGCGAAATATATCGCAAAGGAAAAAACAATTATTATAAGTAATATACATTATTTGTAATATATAACTCATTTAAAATAAAACATTTAAAACCAAATTTGACATACAATTTATTGTATAATATATGATTTCAACCTTAAATGAATTTTATAGATAATTTTATACTTGACTATAGTTTCGCTATTAAGCATCTTCTGAAAATTATATATTACTAAAGTGACTGAAAAAGCAAATGGACAAAAAGAAACATTATAATATTTTACATACAATTTACTATCACCACAAGATAAAAATTGGAAGTTTCAAGCTAAAAAAATTAAGAAACTAGCTCTATTGCGACTTTCACATCACTCAGTCTCTTTTTAACATATTCAATTCACAGTAACTCCATCTACCATCCAGTTATAATAATAAAAATATCTAAGAATGTCCAGAAAAGCAATTCTTAAAAATGCATTAAAAGGTTTGAAAATTTGAAAAAATTTTTAAAATGAAGAACTTTCAGTTTTTCCAACCATTATTATCCCATCTTCTTCAGACTGATTATTGTGGAAAAAATGTGAAAGTTCAAGATTTTAAAATTGAACTGAACTGCCAAATTTCTCATTTTCTATCAATGCATTGCTCTGCAACTAATTAAGCAGTCAATAATTCCATCATTATCCCACTCATTTCAAGCAAAAAAATAGGAAAAATTTCGCAATTTTAATATTGAACAAAACTACCAAATTTATAATTTTTTATTACTATTTCCAACTAATTAAATAATTAATCATTCAATCATCTTTTCACTTATAATAAGCCAAAAATTAAGAAAAACAGCTTTTATTGTACGTGACTTTTTTGTGAAAATTTTCTGTTTTAGATCTGGAGGTATTGAAATTCGAGGAATGTCGGCTAGCAGTATAGTTAGACGAAAAGTACCGGAAGCAGTTTTAGAAACCTACAAATTTGTTCCAAATGTTGGTGAATTTGAGATATCGGAGTCTTTAAGAATTTTCAGTCAAATCGCTTTAGAAAATACGCCGACCATTAGAGTGAAGATTGTTGAAATAATCGATGAAGAAACTTTCTCCGAAGATCATCTATCGCCTTACCTTCTAAACTCTTTAGATGATCAACCTTTAATCCAACCAGAAATTACAATCAGTTCGAAAACTCCTATTGAAGTTGAACGTATTTCGGTTGAAGAATTGAAATTAAATCCGGAAATGGATTGTTTCATGATAGCTGCTACAAAACTTTTGGAAAGAAAAGATGCAAGTAGTTCTTCCTTTCTTTTTAGACTGTTGTATTTTCTACTTTTGGGTAACCATAGAGAACATTTTAAATGATCGTAACATAGACAATTTCACTTATAACGGTGACGTCATGTCTCTTGCGGTTAGACGAACGGCAGGGAAAGTTGGGAAATAGCGCAATGTTATTACGGACGCTTCTCTATTCCAGCATAAACACCGCCATCATCGTTCCCATGAAGTTAACAGCGACACGTACACCTCAGTAGGCCTCACTTCTTGATCAACGGTATGAAAGCAACATCGATTTACGAGTATTATTCCTTAACTTCAACCCCCAATCGTCGCCATTCAAAATGTCATTTTTTACGAAAAAGGTGTGCGGGCCACTATAGCATTTATTTATACTTAAATTTTTTCTGACTTTTTATTTTCTCTTGGGATTCTGGGCGGACTTAACTGAGATGTTGTTTGTCACTTCTGATATAGGGTCTCTATAATTAATTTAGATACGATAACAGCAAGCATGAGAAACTCTAGAATTGATTGGTATTCTATAACAGAGACAAAAGGAACTTCTAGAATTTATATAGATTCCACAGAAGAATTAGGAAGAATTATAGAATTAACATAGCATATCAGGAATTCTAGAATCGATTCGAATTTCGTAATAGCCATACATATGGAACTCTAGAATTCAATAAGATGCCATAATGTAGATATAAGAAACTACTATAATATTTTAGATTTTATAATAGAAAAATTCTTGAATCTAAATTAAAATTCTGTATTACAGATAGAAGGAACCGCAAAATTCATCTAAATTATATAAAAGAGAGAGAAAGAGCTCTATAATTTACATAGATTCTGTAAGGTAAAAGAAACTCTAGAAATGATTCGTTTTCTAAAATAGACACATACAGAACTCTAGAATGTATATAGATTTCATTTCAAAGACATTAAAATAAAAATTGATTTTAATTCTATTCAGAAACACGAAAGGAATTGTAGAAATTGATTTAGAATAGTATACTGGTGATTTGAGATTCTCTATAATTTATTTATATATTTTAACAGAGAGATTCAAGACTATATTGAAATTTCAAGTTACAGATGGAACGAACACTAAAATAGATTTATATTTTTTAACGGATAGAAGAAACTGTAGAATGTAGACAGATTAAATGACAGAGACTTTAATAACAAAGAAATAAGGAACTCTAGAAATCGCTTAGATTACAATTGATTTAGATTTCATAACAATTTTAAATTAAAGTTAATTTTCATATAAGAGATAGAAGAAACTCTAAAATTAATTTAGATTTATTAATAGAAATTATAGAATTCCTAGCATCTTTATTAGAGTTCCTCTAATCTCTGCTATGGAAATTACATCAATTTTAAGTCTTTTATCTATCTTTTGGAATTTAAAGCAGTATATTGTTTTCTTTTTTTTTTATTTTACGCGAGCTTCTATTTGCGGAACTTCAGGATACAGAGTATTTTCTCGCGTAGAATACATTTAACAAATGTCAAAGTATTAAATTATTATAATTTTTATATTGTCTTTCCTTAATGGCATCAAAATGACATGTACATATGTTGCTAGGCATCATGTTATATTGTTCTGGAACATCTTGGCTGCACGGATCCTCATTTTTTAACGTAAATATTGTGTCGCTTCAACGGTGGTTGCGTGTTATTCTGGAGTTCCATTTTCATTAAGATTTCTTCCTAAATTTTCACTGCTACATATTTCTCTATTGTTGCTTTCTAACGATAACATTGCTTTCTATTCCGCAGCAATATTTAATTAATCTTCCCTTTTGTTGAAATTAGGTTTTTGTTCAATTTCTAAAGCCTCTCGGGTAATTCCTATTTTAAAGTTTGTAATCCTAAAGACAAAAAACGTCTAAAAAATCAAGAAATATACGCAGTAATATGCGGAGTTTGTCCAAAAGCATACATCGGCCAAACTAATAGAAGAATCAATGTCAGGAGAGAGGAACATAAACTTGCAGCTTGGAAAACAGATGAGAAGTTTTCAATCTACAACTAAATAGAAGAAAGCGGTCACAATATAAATTTCGAACGAACTAACATTATTGCCTCAATTACAAATTAAAGACAGTTACCGTGGAATTTGAACCCATGTCACTCAATCACACGTCGAGTACTATGACTGCTAGACTATAGAGCTAGCTGGCTACACCACCGGAGAATGGTCCAATGGTCCTTTTATTCGGCCGGCTCCATGGTCTAGGGCTCATAACACTCGACGCGGGATTGAGTCACGTCAGTTTGAATCCCGTCGTTTGCTTACCGTACGCTTACAGTATAAAGTAACTTTTGAGGATGAAGTTTCAACATCTTAAAATTTAACATTTTGACTTGGGTTGGACATTTTAATTTGTGATTGGTATTTTGACTTGCTTTTAAGGATTTGACATTTAACATTTTTGAGTTTTGACATTTTATTAATTTGATATTTTGATATTTATTATTTTTTCTTTCCAGATAAGGAAAACAATCTTTACCGCACTCAAACCAAATGGCTACATAATATCCCGAGAAAGTCTTCACTACTACCCCGAAAGAGTAAACTACGAAGACCTCGAAATCCTTGCAATCCACCAAACCAAAAACGAAAAACTGGTACTTTTCCAACACAAGAATAAACCAATAGAACATACCACCATCGAAATAAATCAAAACTTCTCAAATTGGTTACCAAAATTACAAGAAGCATACACTCAAAAGAAACCAATCATCCTCCACACTAAAGAAGAACTAAGTGGTATTCTAGGATTAGTAAATTGTTTACGTCGGGAAGCTGCAGGTGATCGCATCAAATGTTTCTTCATTTCTAAAGAAAATCCAGATTTCGATTTGAAGAACATTTTCTATAAAGAACAGTTACAGAAAAGGATGGCCATTAATATCCTTCGAGGTGATAAATGGGGAACATACAGACATCTATCACTCAAAAATGCTGGACAAGTTTCTACAGAACATTGTTATGTTAATGTTACAACGAGAGGAGATCTATCAAGTTTAAAATGGATCGAAGGACATCTTAATACTAAAACCTCTGTAGAATCAGAACAAATCTTAGTTCGGGTAAGAAAGTAAAGGTTTGCGATTTTCCACCCATCTCTTTTCAACTAATCAAACTCTTAACCATACGATCTTCTTACCGCTCATTATACGCCAAAAATTAGGAAATATTTAGACAGAAAATGTCAGTATTCTAAAAGCTAAGAATTTTAAAATGTCGAAAAAACGTAAAAACGTCTAAATACGTCAAAAAATATCAAAAATGTAAAGAAATTGTTGCAAGCCATCAAGTTGTTTAAAAATGTCAAAAATGGCAAAACATCAAATTTTCCTTTCTTTTGACATTTGACATTTTGACGTTTGGCTCTTGTTATTGTATCCCATACTGACACTAGATTTTATAATTTCACCTTTGAAAAGTTCCAAAACATCAAAAGTTAAGATTTCGAAAATCTAAAAAATAGGGGGGCGTGCTTTAAATTGAGCTTTTCGCACGATTTTTAGATTTTTAATTCAAAATAATGATGCAGGTTTAATAAAATGAAATTTGTTTGTAGGTTTATTGTGCATCCATCAACTTCAGAGATATCATGACAGCTTCTGGTAGGATACAAAGTGATGTCGTGACTCGTAATCGTTTAGAACAAGAATGTGTGCAAGGACTCGAGTTTTCAGGACGTGACACAAAGTAAGGAATCATGAATAATGTTCGGATATTATAAATCTACTAATTGCATTAAAAAATGAAAAATGCTCAAATATGCAATTTAGGAAAAGTATATTTGAATAATTTGAATGGTGATTTTGTGAGACTATTACTAAAAAATCTAAAATATGCGAAATATGCACGAAAATCTTTAAACATGCCAAAATATTTGTAAGAGTACGCTCAAATGTGCAAATATAATCAAGTTGTATATAATTCGTAACTTTACTTATAAACATAAATTATGTAAATTAAATTAAAATATGCCAAAATATGCACAACCATTCAAGAATATACAAAAATTTGCAATAAATGCTCAAAAATGCAAAACTATATAAAAAATTCAATTTTCTTATAATTTTAATTTATAATTGTAAAATTTGCTACTTAAAATATGCAGAAACATGCTTTTCAAAAAATATGCAAAAATATGCACGAAACTGTAGAAAAATTCAATTTGCATGTAAGCATTGTATGAAAATTTTCAAATATGCTCAAAAATTTATAGAAATGCTCAAAGTTACAAAAATATGCAAGCTGCATATAAATTCCAACATAAGATATGAATTTAAATTATGCAAATTGCGTTATAATACGCAAGAATATGTTAAAACAACAAAAATATGCAATTTGCACATAAATCAGATTTTTAATTTTGTTAGTACAACAACATTTAAGAATGTGAAATATGCAGAATTATCTAGAAAATGCTTAAATAGGCAAAAAATGAAATTTCCATATAAATCCGAACTTTTGTTTCCAGACATTGTTTTATTTAAAATTATCCTTTTGTAGTGGCAGGCGTGTTATGGGTATGTTAAATTGTAACGCTATGGCAACCATGGTTACCGCTGATGTTAATCTACTTTGGGAGATTCCTGATCAATGGACTATGGAAGAAGCTGCGACAATTCCTGCAGTTTATGGAACTGTTCTATTTGCTTTTCTTATTGTAAGTGTCAATGTTAAGCAGTTGAGAATCTGCGTAAAGGGTCAAACGTCAAAAAACAAAGTTTCAAATGTTAAAAAGGCAAAATGACAAATATTGAAGAGTCTAAACATCACATGTCATTTGTTAAAATGCCAAAAACTGAAACGTCAAGTGCCAATTGTTAAAAAGTCAAAACGTAACATGCCAAGAAGTTAAAACGTCAAATGTTGAAAAGTTAAGACGTCGTAAATATAAAAAATGATTGTTAAAATTGTCAAAGAACAAAAAAAATGTCCAAAAATGTTTTAAAAAATTTTTTAATATTAAAATTATATAAAAATGCCAAGGAAAGATCTGGATTCTAAAAATGTTAAAAAATAGGCCGTGTTTGTGGGCACGCTAGCGGGTACGCAATTTTAAAAATTAGGTGCACGGGAATACAACATATTATCACGTAGGCATGTCGCGTGAACCAACAGTGAAGAGGAATCAAATTGTAGAAACTTGTGCGTTGTGTATGGAATTGAATTCCAAAGGATATCGAAACGTTTAATTTGTTATTCGCTTATAACTTGGAAAATAATTAAAATTTCGCAACAAAGTGAAAACGATCTCACAGATATTGCAAGCGGCTTTAATGTTATCAAACTTTTCCACAATTATTGCGACTTCAAAATATTAAAGGTTCTTACTTAAAATAAAATCTATTGTGGAGAAATAAATAAAACAAGGTGCAGTCAAATCTGTATATTAATCTATCATGATCTTTTTATTTTATCTTAAAATTTTAATTATTTTCCAGGGTACAAGTGAAAAATTGATTAAACCTCATAACAATTATTCCGCGCTCAACATTTTGCAAGGTTATCCACTGGCGATTTCGCTATAAATTTTAGGGATAATGTTGGAATTAAAAATGTTATTTTCTTATGGAATACTTCTACACAGCACTTTTCGTTTCTTACAATTTTTCTAAAGAATCGATATATGAGCTCCAAATCACATATTTCGACATTTTAATGCATTTTCAAGACAAAAAGTCATTTCATTGAGTTTTTAGCGAGTGTATTGAAAACTGCACTAAAACGCAAATAACATTCGCATCTAAGGCATCTTTCCCTGATTTAATTTTTTAATTGATTAATTTAAAAAAATCTTCTAGTAAGATCCGACGCAATTGTCAAAATTAGCAAAATGTTAATTAAAACGGAATTATAATAATAATATATAATAATAGTATTTTTCATAAATAACACAGGTCTACAAGAAAAATGAACAACATCGGTGTCCAGACCTACTCATTCCTATGTATTTTGCCGCGCTGAGCACGAATCTGATTTTCTTTTATTTGAAATCTTGGATTTTGTTTCGAACTTCAAATCAGTCTTTAAAATACCGGAATTTTATGTTTTCGGTTGTTCTAAGAACAATTCTGGGATTCAAATTCACTTATCACTTGAAATTCTTTTCCGAGATACCCACATTTGAGCGTCTTTTGCGTTTCGACATGCCACATGTCTATTGGGAGGGTAAAATCAGGCAACATATAAATCCACAGGGGGGAGGGTAGAGTTAAAAATACAGTTTTTGTCACGCCCTCGGAAAGGCAAAAGTGTCCATTTTGCTTCCACCCCTTCCCGATGTTAATAGAGAGAGGGAAAAATGGACACTCTTAGGTTCACTTCTGAAAAGGCTAAAAGTGTACATTTTGCTTCCTCTAAGCTTCTTATCTTCTTCCCTAGAAAGGCAAAAAATACCATTTGCCTCCCCCCTTGCTTTAACAAGTGGGGGTGAAATGAACATATTTAGCTTATCCCCTAAAATTGCCGAAATGAACACCCCTCTGACACCAAGAGAATATACATATTTGATATGCAGACATGTTCCATATTTATTGATTGTACATAAATTTAAGCAAAAAAATCCTTTTGACCAGAAAAATGTAAAAGATTTTATAGGGAGCGTACACCACACGTATAATATGATATTTTGCATTTATTTGATTCAAAAATATAAAATGCAACGAGGTAAGTTTGAATATGATAAACTATGCTATGAAACGCACCAATCACAGCAGTCTCAGTGAGGTTGGGCTCTCTCCTTGCGAAAAATCTAAAACATCCATATACAATATCCTTGCTCCTTACTATTCTCTCTCCGTGTACTATAACTTAATTATATTGTTTCTTCATCGACATACATTCTCTCCCGCGTACTGCTTTTACCCCAACAAAGTTTCTATACTTATAGGAGGTAATCAGTCTCAGGAGGTTATTTATCCAAAAGCAGGATTCTCTTGGGGCGTTTAAGACGGTGAACCCAGGTATGAGGGGCATCCGCCCAGGGGCGTGGCAGACTTGTTCCGAGGTATCTGAATTGTGCATTCGCTGCAGAAGCATATTTTTAACAAAGTTTTTAAAACTGATTCAACGTTACTGGTTGAATTCAAGATTTTCAAAATAAAAAAAAAATCCTGACATTCTGGATAAATTTTGGCGTCAGATTCGTGTTCTACGCGGCAAAATACATAAGAATGGATAGGTCTGGTCATCGACATTCTTCACTTTCTTTGTAGACCTGTGTCATTTATCCAAGGAGGGGCTTCTCCTGGGGCGCGTAAATCGGATGGCTAAGGAAGGGGCGGCATTCGCCCAGAGGCATGGCGAATTTGTTCCATGGTATCTGAACTGTGCATTCGCCGCACAAGCATATTTTTGAACAAAGTTTTTAAAGCTGATTTAAAGTTACTGGTTGAATTCAAGATTTTTAAAATAAAAAATCCTGACATCCTGGATAAATTTGGACGTTAGATTCGTGTTCAGAGCGGCAGAATTCATAAGAATGGATAGGTCTGGTCACCGATATTGTTCACTTTCTTTTTGTATACCTGTGCAATTTATTTTATGCAATTTTTTGACACATAATGAGTGGATGTGAGATTTAACGATAGACAGCTCTTGCGTTAGAAAGAGGCCGAATAAGAGAAAATTAAAAATTTCTTAGATTTTTATTAAGCATTATCATACAATTTTCTCATAATTTTCATCTCGTAATGAGTAGAAATAAGATGTAGCAATGGTAGAGCGTGTATATTAGAAACAGGTTGAATAGTAGATTTTTTTAAAGTTCTTCGGTTTTCATACAATTTTCTAATTATAATGAGTTTAAGAAGAAAGATTCACGGTTTGATTAATTGGAGAGAAATGGAATCAAAACAGAACTGATGTTTGAAAATATTAGGCAATTTTCAAGTGATTTTTAAAGTGCTCATGTGAGTTTCAAGCGATTTTTGATGTTTTCTGATGATTTCGATGCGATTCTCAAGAAATATTCGATCAAAAATCAATCGAGGACGTGAAAAGTCAATTAAAAGTCATTTTTATTATTTTTGCGTTTTTGATATTTTAAACATTTTGTTATTTTGACGTTTGTCAAATCTTTGATATTTTTGTTATTTTGACGTTTTTGACATTTTTAACTTGTTTGTTTCAGCGTGGACAAATGAAGTGTGGGCAAAGCATCCTCATCCACTCAGCAACTGGAGGTGTAGGCCAAGCAGCGCTTAACGTCGCCATCCATTTTGGTTGTTCTATCTTCGTAACAGTTGGAACTCCCGAAAAAAAAGATTTTATCAGGCGTAACTTTCCACAAATCCGTCCAGAACGAATCTGCTCATCGCGAGACACCAGCTTCGAAGAAGTCATCCGAAAATACACAAACGGTCGCGGTGTCGATTTCATCTTAAATTCATTAGCAGACGAAAAATTACAAGCGTCGTTGCGGTGTTTAGCACCAAATGGGAAATTTTTAGAAATCGGAAAATTTGACATGGCAGCGAATAGCTATTTGGGTACCGATTTGATAATGAAAAGTGGATGTTTCCATGGAATTATGTTGGATGGAATGTTTAATGCTGACAGAGTTGCCAAAAGAAAGATTTATGAATTGATGGTGGAGGGAATAGTTGCAGGATATGTGAAGCCACTACCTAGAACTTGTTTCAACATGGATGGCGTTGAAGATGCTTTTAGGTAATTGTCTGTGGCGCAATTCGGATTTTTAATCTTGCCTCATAATAAGTTGGAGCAAGAGGGATAGCTGGCGGTTAAATTGGTTGGAAAGAGATCGAATTATAGGTCGAATATTTTCTCCGAATTTTAAGGTTGTATTGAGTGGGAGAGAGATCGAAAGATAATGGTTCGTATCTATTAGAAAGAGGCTGAATAATTGATAGTTATTTTTTTTTAAAATTTTTTACGCCCCCTTTATGCATTTCCAATATTCATCACTTTTCTACTGATTTTTATTGTTTTAGGTTTATGGGAAGTGGGAAACATATTGGAAAAGTTTTAATTCGAGTTAGGAAGGAAAAGGATGAACCGGAACTGGTTCCAGAGAAATTTGATGCAATTGCAAGGTAATTCTGAACTTCCGAAATAGGTGTAAGCTAACGTAAAAAAAATTTGGCATGTATGACGTATCTACATCTATGGCACATTTTTTACTTTCAGATTTGACGCTTTGAAATCAAACACTCAACATTTTGATGTCTTAACGCTAAAAAAATGAAAATTCATTTATTTACACAAAATTCAAATTATAATATTTTGACATTTAACATTTTGACATATAGATTCTTTTAGGTTATCGTGTGACGCAAATCGGACTTACATCATCTTAGGAGGCTTAGGTGGATTCGGCTTAGAGCTAGCTGATTGGTTAGTCACTCGAGGATGCAAAAAGTTAATCTTAACATCACGCGCTGGAATTAAAACCGGTTACCAAACATTAAGAACAAAGTAAGTACCAAATCAAAAAATAAAATACAATAAAAAAACATAAAAATTTCTAGCATTTGGAAAACATATGGAACAACTGTTAAAATAATCTCAACAGATTGTTCAACACAAGAATCAACAGATCTGTTGCTTGAAGAAGCTACAAAATTAGGAGATGTGGCTGGAATCTTCAATTTAGCCGTCGTTCTAAAAGACGCTATCTTTGAAAATCAAACAATTGAAAGTTTTGCGACGTCTTGTGATGCAAAAGCAGGCACAACACAATTTTTGGATATTTCTTCTAGAAAGTTTTGTCCAAATTTGGAGCTTTTCGTTGTTTTTTCTTCTGTTTCTTGCGGACGTGGAAATGCAGGACAAACCAATTACGGATATGCGAATTCCATAATGGAACGGATATGCGAA
Organism: Coproporus ventriculus; assembly: GCA_027574865.2. Classification (NCBI taxonomy): domain Eukaryota; kingdom Metazoa; phylum Arthropoda; class Insecta; order Coleoptera; family Staphylinidae; genus Coproporus; species Coproporus ventriculus. The sequence continues at coordinate 2,487 of JAODAH020036245.1, read as the reverse complement.
AAGAGACATGCAGAAGGACTTCCGGGTATTAATTGATAAATCGAAATTTGACATTTGTCATGTTGTATTCTTGCAGGTATAGCAATCCAATGGGGCGCGATCGGAGATGTTGGTCTGGTTGCAGAATTACAAGAAGAACAATTGGAATTAGTAATCGGCGGAACTTTGCAACAAAAAATTTCCAATTGTTTGGAGGTTATGGATCGCTTGTTGAGACAAAAGGAAACGATCGTTGGGAGCATGGTCGTTGCTGAGAAGAGAAGTGGATCTCATGGAGCCAACAACATTGTCGATTGTGTTGTTAGCATTCTAGGATTGAGAGATTTAAAGACTGTTAGCTTGCATTCGACACTTCCTGAATTGGGGATGGATTCAATGATGGCGGTAGAGATCAAGCAAACTTTGGAGAGGGAGTACGAAGTCTTTTTGGCTCCTCAGGATATCAGGAGCATGACATTTGCACGGTAAATACAAACATACAAAAGGACACAAACGTCAAAATGCTTAAAATCATAAAATATCATCATGTGAACCATAATGCACGCGGTAGAAGCAAAAATTCTTGATTGGAAAAATAGAGAGCTTTTCCACATTAATTTTAACAGGCCATAAATTCTTATCAATTTTTAATTCGCACAGCGTTATCAGATTTACTAAATTTATTGATATCAGTCACAAATTTTTGTCCTTTAAACTTTAACCCTTAATATTTAATCTATAACCGTAAACCTTAAACCTTGAACCTTCAACCTTAAACCTTGAAACTTCATCCTTGAGCCTTGAACCTTAAACCTTAAATAATCTTAAACAATCTATTTTTGCATTTTTGGTATCCGATATCTCTGACTTTTTTGCCATTTTTAACATCTTTGACATTTAACATATTGACATTTTGAAATGTTCGCATTTTATTTTGTCTTGTGCTTTTTGTTTTTAGTTTGATAGAAATATCGGAACAAAGAAATAACCCAGATGATAAAAAAGAAAAAGGAGATGAACTGCCAAAAGCAGTTCAATTTATTTTTCGTTTCATTCCGAACGAAGAAGACGCCAATATTCCTATCATAAATTTGCCGACAACTTTGTCACCAAAACAAAATGGAAAGAAAGTGTTTTTGTTGCCTGGAATTGAAGGAACATCTAAAACGTTCGAAACATTATCGCAAAACTTAAATCTTGATGCAATTTGTATTCAATATTGCTATGACAATCCACAAGATTCTATATATGAGATGGCTGTCAGTATATATCCTGTATGTAATTTTTTGACTTCTTCCATTTTGACATTTTATTAGAGTTTGTACAATTTTCAATAAATGTCAAATTGTCAAATGAAAATAATATAAATCATAAAAAATAGAAAAATGTCAGAAACAAATGTCAAAACTATCGAAAACCAAAAAGTCATAAAAATGTCAAATTTAATTAAAAAATTTGGATGTCTGACATTTTATCATTTTAATACTATTATATTTCACATAAAAAAGTGATATTTGACGTTTTCTTTTTTATGTATTAGCATGTAGTGACAAGACTGAAAAAAGGAGAAAGTTTTAATTTGGTGGCTCATTCATTTGGATCTGCTATTGCTATAGATTTGGCATATTTGCTAGAAAAGGATGGCTACAGAGGTAACATCATTCTGTTGGACGGATCTCCAATTTTATTGAAGCAAATGATCGAAAAGCAACTGGAAATAACCAATGAAGCCGTTTTCCAAACAAGTTTGCTTTGTGCCATGTTGTCATTTTATGTTCCATTTGAAGTAGTTGACACGTACAAGGTAAGACAAGATTTTCGCATCTTTCCATCTCTTTTCAGTACATTCAATGCACCATCGCTATATCTTTCTTCCACTCATTACAAAACGAAACTAAAAAGAAATTCTCAAAATATGAAAATTGTAAAAAATGATGAAAAGTTGCTATTTTCAATTATTCCATTTTTTTAAATATATTCAAACTATAATTATTCTATCTTTATTCTATTCTATTATTATTTCTATTGACTCTTATCCGGGACCTTCTTCTTCAAAATAATTTCTGGAAAATTCATAAGAATCCATACGCCTATTTTTAAATTATAACCCAATTTTCAGAAGGTTTCGTACTATTTTCCCAGAAAAAAATATTTTGTTCTAAATTTTTAAGGTCCAGAAACATCCAGGTGGTTCATTGAATTTTTATAAAATTTAATTTGAAACTCCTTGAATATTTCATAAATTGATTCTGGGAGTTTAGGGAAGACTAAAAACGCCAATTTTTGAGTTATAACGTCGTTACCAGAAGGTTTCTTTATTTTTCAAAGAAATTCAATGTATAGAAATTTTCAAATAGTTTATTTGATTTTATGAAATTTCATCTGGAACATTCTGGATATTCTAAAATAAATTATGAAAGTTAAACAAGAATCGACATTAACATTTTTGTTTTATCGGGTAACTTCCAGAACAAATGTTTGAAAGTTTAAGTTTACAAAATCTATAGC
>JAODAH020036208.1:0-16065 GCA_027574865.2 Coproporus ventriculus | reverse complement strand
TATTATTTATTTTTGTGTGACAGCTGCTTAGGTGTCATTACACTAGTTGACAAAAGTAAATAGTAAAAATCGAGAACAGTAAATCCATTTTATTAAATATGAATATTAATTACTATAAAATAAGTGCTGATTCAATTAATTATATAACAATAAGTATTGAAAATAAATACAAAACAAAAGTAAATATTGAATTTTTTTGCGTTTTTTGGTACGCCAAATTTGAATAAGTACTGATTACAACATAGTGACAAACGGGCCTTAGCTTATATTACAATAATTTTTATATTTTTTTTTGTAATTAAATAAAAAGAGACGCAATGAAACCTTCTCTAGTTCACTGCATAATAACTTCACTAATTTAATGTCACACCTTAAAATTCACTTTACCACTTTCAAAACTGGAAATGGTATATGTAACTAAATCAATATAAGTATAAAATTACAGTTTCTCATTTTTAAGGCCGAGTAATAAATCATTTTAGTGCCGAAGTATATATGTATTATATTTTTTCTAAAATAGTTTAATATTAATTTTAAAAACATCTAAAAATCTTGAAATTGGGTTAAATTTGAGTTATGCAACCAACAATACAGTTAGACTCGTAAAGAAATGGCGTATACTTTTCTTTATAAAAATGTTAAATTATTAATTTAAAACTCAAAATTTATGTAAAACATTGAATAAATATTGTGCACTTGTCTCGCCTTCTTCAAACACAAAAATCTGACAAACCACTTTTATTTTTTTAATGTTTTTATATATTTCAATTATGCAACTAACTATACACAAGAGTCCGTAAAATCGCATTTTACGGACTCATTTTCTTATTTTACGGACTCTTTCAGAAAAAATAATATTACTGAATTGAACATTCATTAGTAAATGCTTTTACTTAGTAAAATGAAGATAAAACTATAAATATTTCGATATAATAAAAAAATGGACTTATACCACATTTCTTTTGGTTATTTTTTTATTTATTTTTTATTATAAATTAGAATTGTTACTATAAAAATGGTCAAGTGTACAAATATCAGCTAATAATAGATAAGGAAGACTTCAGAAAACTCGATCTATTTACATTAACAAATAGCATAATACAATTACAAATTGCATTATAATGTTAGTCAAGCACAAATATAGTAATTACCTTTTCACTCTCCGCATTATATAATTATAACATTATCCGTTCCGGACCCTTCTAATTTCTAATACGTTTAAACTTATTGTAAACCTTTTGAGATGATGTATAAAAACTGTTTTTTTTTAATTATTTTGATTTTTTGGCTTTTTTCCAACTGTTTACATTTTAATCCTAAAACGTTTCATTTTTCAATTTGACTATATTTCCCATTTTTCAAATTATGTATTTTTTCTCATCTGCATAATTTTATTTAATTTTTGTCTCATCTATCGGGGCAAATTTTCTTTCATTGTAGGGAAAAGCAAGAACTTTTTTTTCGTAGAGAAATGTAGGGATTTTTACTCCATATGTAGGGAATTCGCATTTGAGAATTCTGCCAATACTGCCCACACTAAGGGAAACAATTTTTTTCTTTTATGCGCACTGTAAAAAAATCATAATGAGGATGAATTGTTCTTGCTTTGTTTACTTAGAGATTATATATATAAGAGCTATAGTGTAGTAGCCTCTTTTTTGTGACGGTGGAGTCATCGACCCCATGTTTTTTTTTGCATTCGAAGCCCGGCCCAGACGTAACCGGTTGCCCAAAAAATACGAGATGTTTGGGGTAATACACGTAATGAAATGGTCATTATTAAACAAATGGTAATTAATTATTAAATTGAATCATTTGACCATGAAACATTTATATATGGATTTATGTTTAAATATTCAATGTAAAAATGATTTTTATGAAACCAATTCGAAAACGAAAACGTTCTCAAAAATTTAAACATTTCATGATAGTCTTGAAAACAAATACTTTCAAAAATTTTTTGAAAAATCATTAAGATGCCTGTAAAAACTGCTCAAAATTGAAGAGAATTAAAAATTTGTAAATTTCTTAAAAAATTCCCACTAACTAGTTAGGGATTTAGATTTCTTTCCTTTTTCAAAAACAATATGCATTACTTTCTGATTTATGACCATATTGATTAATTAAAATTTTGATTTGCATCATTTACTAATTAAGTTGAAAGGTCAATGTAATTTTGTAAAGCGAGCCGACTATTTTATAGGTTTGTTTTCCCAAATTAATTAGTTATTATCAGTAATAATATTTTGATATATTCGCAAGTGCATTGAAAATTAATTTTTAATAGAATATGTCGATAGGCGGCACGAAAATTAACAAAACTCAAATGCCATACGAAAAAAAAACATTTTTTAATAAAAGGAAAACTTGTATTATTTCAATAAAAAATCTTTTTTCGGAAAAATACAAAAAGTGTTGGTGTTGGTCAAAAAAATTACGAAAGTTGTTTTCATCAAAAATTTTAATCGAAAAATTAAAAAAATAATCTCACTTCCACTCATTGAAAGGCGAAAATTAGGAAAAAATGTAGGAACGTTTTTAATAGAAAGCAATTCTAAATTTTCTCTTTTTCGAACTCTCATATAATTTACCATAGTTACATCTCACTTCTGCTACTATTTCTAAGATTTAAATACAAATTTTCGTATTAAATTAAAGATTAAACAATTCAATCCCGGCGAGTCTCGAACTCACGACCTTCCGCTTCCCAGGTGTCCCACGCGCGGGACTTTCTATGTTTACAGTGATTTATTTTCATTATATTCAATGATTTACATTTATATCGTTAGATGGTTTTCGTTACTTTTTACAATTTCTGTCATTTCACCTTTTTTATTTCAATCTAGGTGATATAGCCCCAAGTAATCATGCAATTATCGTACCTGCATGAAATGATACCCTTGGTATCGATACTTTCTTTCTATAATATCGGTTTATCGATACCATTCTTTCGATAATGTATGCATACCAAATATTTAATCGAAAGCAATATTGTCACGTTACTAGTCGTACATAAAGATATAAAGCTTTAAAATAAATGTTTCAATTTTAAATGCTCGAAATTTGGTTGCCTATATGACACTGAAGCAAGCCATTCAAGTAAATAAAAATTGCAATAGTACATTCATCTTAACAGTTTCATTTAACTGTCAACCGTTGTGTTCGTATGAAAAAGATGATTGGTGGCGAAATCGTGCTGCATGCCACAAAGCAATCGTAACTCACGAGGTTATTCTCTGAACAAAAGCAAATCTGTGTTAACAACGAACGCTGCTGCTAGCTGTGTGCACTTTATATGAATATTTGATCCAATTTAACATGAAAGAAAGTGCAAGCGCGATCATTGTAATACTTTTTTCTGTTTATTGTAAAATTCGCACGCGTTGCTATGTTCATTTAACCATTCATTAAAATCAATTCAAATCATCATTTTCTTTTTAATAGACAATTTTATGCAAAGGCATGAAAAAACTGCTCAAAATTTTTAAATATAGGGTCTTTTGCTCTCTCTAGCATTGTAATGTAGGTTTGAAAAAAATAGACAAAGAACAAAATAAAAGAATAAAATAACATTTTCTAAAATGTTAATTTTGGGAAAATTTGCCCCGCATATGGGGCAAGTTTTCTCAGACTATGGGGCAAGTTTTCCTGGGTTATTTAAATGGAAAAAAATAACCTTAAACTCACTTCAGCCATTTTTAACTGGTTAGTATTGTCATATTTTTCGTAATCTTATTTCAATTTGTGGACATTGATATCTGGCCTCGGAGAAGCAATGTCTGCCATCTACCAATTTCACTCAGCTTTTATAAATATGATTTCTCTAGTTTTTGTATGGAACCTTAAAAAATTATTATTTTGATCTCGGATAAAAATAAACTAAATAGTTTATAAATTTATATTAACTCGATATTAATGTAATCACACTTCTGAGAAAAATCTGTTTACCTCCTTGAAATTTTCATTCTCAGTTTTATTTCTTAAAGGGAAATAAACAAATTTAGTATTTGTTTGTTTAACCCAAAAAAAACTTTTTTCAATAAAAGGGAGGGGGAGAGGTTTGTACATTAATTAATTTCGTAAGTGAACAAAATATTTCCATATAAGTGTTTCTTTGAAAAGTATGAAAATTATTTATGGCAAAAATATTTTACGTAAAAAATCTTTCTGTAAATAGTAAATAATTACTTATTCATAATTTTGCGCAAAATTATCACACAGGTCCTGAATTTATAAACATAAATGTCAAAACAACAAATATCAAATGATAGTTGATTGATATAACCACATTATAAAATCTTTAGTTGCACAAGGAAATTTAGCAATACCTCCAGTGGCGCGAATTTAAAATTATTTTTGCCAAATTTATGCAATCACACAAACTTGCCTTCATCTGAGGAATATTTTGACATCCAATTTATTTCTTTGGGATATTTTTTTTTTCTTTCAAGCGGGAAAAATCGTACAAAAAATAATTTTTCATAAAAATTAATATTTGTCATAATATGCCGAAATTTCATAATTCTACCAAACGCATAGTTTAGTTACAAAATGCATGTGATAGACGGACGGACAAAAGTGATTTTAATAAGGTTCGTTTTTGTCAAAACGGAACTCTAAAAAACGTACGTGTTGTGTAAATAATTGTCTGTGCGCGTCATTCCCTTGATTACTCATGCAATGTGAGGGTTCGCGAGGAAAATCCGAATTCTGAAAGTGTTAAATCGTGAGGAGTGTGCATCCCAGGCAGTTCGTTTGTAGTTAGTATTCGCCTCCTGAAAATAAACATCCAGTTATTTTAAATCGGGAAAGAGTTGGGCCATAGAACCATTGTTGCCCTATTGCATGTTTTGGCTGGGATGAAGGTGTGGGTCATGGCCGGCATAAAGCATACATACATTAGCAAGATGAATCATGCTGGAATTTCACCTTTTCTTTCTTTTATTCACCGTGGTGAGATTACAATATTTCAACTGTAGCGTGTTATTCATAAACGGTGCCATCATGCAGATGGAATTTTTTTTGATAAACGAAAGTTTTGTTCCACAAAAAAATGCGGCTAATATTTTATCTGCAGATAAAGAAACACGGCCGAATAAAATTTTTTATTTACCACTATTTAGTAATTCCTTTCTTATTTATACAAATTTTTAGTAGTAATAACATACATTATTTACATATTAAATTGATAGAAATTATATGATGCACATTATTTCATTACGTATAATACTAGAATTCATAAAAAAGGAGAAAACTATGGAAAATGCTGGGGTCAAAAACAATCATATACAAGCAGTTCAAGCCTTATACTTTAATATGACAAGCCGTATAAAACTTGGCAACAAATTATCAAAACCTTTCCCAGTCACAAAAGGCCTAGGACAAGGGTATACTTTTGCCCCTACGCCATTCAAAATGTATTTGAACGCAACCTTAGAAAGGTGGAGAAAAACGTGTTACTATATCGGTATAAAAATCATTTTGCTGATGACCAGATCATAATAGCAGAAGATCATGACGATATCTCATATATGCTCAGGAAGTTCGATGATGAGTATCACAAATGGGGCCTCACAATTAATGTTCTAAAGATTGAATATGTAGTGGAATGGGGAGAAGCATATAATATACCACTTAAAACAGCAGTGGTAAAAAAGTTGTTTCGTATAAATATTTGGGAGTGAAAATCACAAATGAGGGACATGCGACAGGAAGATAAGTAGCCGCATCGAACAAGGAAGAATTGAAGAATAAAATCAAGTTTCTTGCAAACTGAAAATATTTTGTGAAATGATAACTGCGACTTTCCAACAAATTTTTGAAATTCATTAAATAATCTCGTATTTAGTTACGGTCTATTATAAAAATTACAGTAAAGGTAAAATCATAATAAAAGGTAAAATTTGAAAATGCATTAAAATAAAAAACAAATCAGTTTTGCTTTTATTAATTTTTTAATTTTTTTATTAAGGTTTACCAAGAAAATCGAAGAAAAAAGAAACATTGAATTTTCGCACGGGAAAACTTGCCAAAAAAAAGGAAAAACTTGCCCCATTTTAGTTCTCATTATCGTTCGAAAAATTAAAATGAATTAATTTTAACTTAATCTTGATACGGCATAATATACTTAGGGTTTCAAAAGATTTTTCCAATATTTAAAATGCAATTTTCGTAACAAGAGAGGAAAACAGCAAATATCGAGTGAATCTAAAGCATTTTTCTTCGAGTTACGAACACTATTTTTTAGGCGACGCAAATTTAATTATTTTGACGTTTCATAATTGTTATTTTTTTGAATCACCAAATGTCATGTTAAAAGGCAAGTCTGTAAAGTACAAAAAAATTTTTTTGCTGTTAACAAACAGTTTTGATTAAAATTTTATGTGGATATTCGTTTTAATGGTATTCAACTAAAAAAAAAAAAAAAAATCCAACGCTATATGTAGATCGGGGCATTAATTAATCAAAAATGGGAAAACATGCCCCGGTCTCCCCCTACATAAACTATTTAAATTGTTTTGAATTTAATAGGCGCTCATCAATAACATTAGCAGTGCGGCAACATAATATGTAAAAATCAACAAAAACAAATCATTTTGAAATTAATTATTTATTTAAATAAATATAGACGAAGTTAAAAAATATCATATATAATTCATGCATAACGAATTTTAAGGGGCACTTTAGAAAATTCGCACCGGGCGCTCGTTTTCTAAACTTGCACACGTGCCTTAAAATTTTTTGTTATACAATTTATTGTATAAAATAGTATTACATCCTCGCATAAAAAGTCATAATTTAAAAATGGTGGTGATGTTGTTGATGTTTACAACTATTATGAATAGTTATTATTGATTATCTTTTATAATTCCACATGATTATATGACTCGTGGTACACCCACAATGAGTTAACCCGCACAAATTAGCTATTAGAGAGCGCATTCGAGATTGCAGGTTCATTGAATGGGTCTGCATAAAGGAAATATGATTTCCTCCAAAAATAAACTGGCACTTGCCAAGAGAGCGACGAAGACTTCAATTGCTTCTAAAATAATCCTTAATTAACATTAATCCGATAAAGAAATCAAATAGAATCATTCACAAATGTATTTTATGAATATGCACTTCTGAAATTACAAAGAAATATAAATATAAAGGAAAATGTTGGTATGTAGTTTCTTAAAAATAGAATAATTAAAGTTCCTGTTGATTTTATAGAATCTAAATTAATAAGTTGTACATTATGTTGTGAGGAAGAGAAACTATTTTTTCTATAAAAATTTTATTTTTTAATTCATTGCTGATTTTCTCCATATTGCTTGATTCGCGATGAAATATTAATGATGTCAAATTTCAAAATGTAAAACTGCCGAATGTGAAATGTCAACGTTAACTTTATATAAGAAAAAATTATACTTTGTTATTTGAAATATTTTCCGAAAGAAAAAATCTTAGCAGTACACTTCCAAATAAATATTCAAGTGTTATTAAGACGTCTATGTATTAGAGACAAAGGCAAATCAAAATGGCCTTGGTTCAGCTTAACTTCGACATGAAAGTTTCAGAGCGTAGCAAAGGTTAAGGAAAAATCCTTTAAAGTACAGTATCAGTTCAGAAGATCAGAAAATGTGTCAAAAAGTTGAAGAAACGTTAGGATAAGTTAATATCTCCTAATGGACAATATTTTGATTGGGATTGGAGTTCTTAGAATGTTAATTTAAATAAAACAAATTACAGAAAATAATTTTTGGGTACACTTTCATATCCAGGGTGTAAAATAAAAACCCCATAGTACCATAACTTATAATAGAAACAATATTTCTTTAAAAAAATTATGTTTCATCCTATGGTCAATTCATGAAAACAAATTTTTTCAAAACAAATAAATTATTTTAAAAATTAAAGTACTTTAAAAAAAATTCATACAATGTATACTAGCTGTTGTATACAATATAAACATAAATTATAAAACTCAATATTGTTATAATGATAAGATAACTTGTTCAAACAAAAACGCCTTTAATAAATAATCGATCAGAAATTTAATTTTTGCACATTACATCATTAAAATTTTATAAAGGTTCAAATACACGAGCAATATACTTGAGACACTTATTGCAAGAGTTGATCTCAGTATTCTTATAAACAAGCCTGAGAGTAAACCCTGGAAAACTTTTAGATCTGTTTACGAACACTGAGATCAACTCTTCTCAAGTTTATTGCTGGTATATTTGAGCCTTTACGATGATATTTCTGTTCTGCAATATAATAAGTAGAGGACATCAGGATAAACTTGGATATCTTAAATAGAAATAAGGCTATCGTTCAGCATATTCGGAAAATGATACAAACAAAATGAAATTTACTAATAAGGTTAAGGTTTTTACCGGTTACATCCTGTTTCAAATTTATATATCTAAATGACACATGTCAAAACTTAATATTGTACCGAACCTATAGGCAACCAGACTTACACGTAATACGAAGCGCGAGAGTATACGAGAAATTTCTAGAAGATTAAATTCTAGGAAAGGATACGTCACTGGAAATTTGTAGATGCCTTCCAGGGAGATATAAATAGGAAGAAGCACAAGTGTCATAACCGCGAAGAAAAATCTTTAACTATTTTTTAAGTTACTGAATTTTCCACTTTAATTTTTCAGTTTAAATCTTTCTTTCAATTTCCAAGATTTTCCTTTTTAAATTCCCTTGATTTATAAAATTTTATAAATTTCTAAAAAGAAAAAGATGAAAATCACTAGAAATTTTCATGAAAAATAGATATTTGTGAGAAAAAGATTCCAAGGCCAGTTATAGGTTAGAACTCGATAGGAGACTCTTGAAAGAGACAAAAGCCGAGACATCAACCTCCAACCCCTTAAGCGTTCAGAGAATAGTGGTGGTTTTTTAAAATAAATATAGCGGCTAAACGGTACGTCTGATGACAAAATAGTTCGAACAAAAATTGTAGCTATTATAAAGATCTATTTTATTTATTAAGAATAATTTTCGATAGGACGAATATTTCACGTCGATAAAGAGAGTTGAAGTTTGACAAAACTGTGCATTTCACTTTTCAAAAGTGATAAATTTTTTTTTTTTTTTTGGACAGAAACTGTCTATACTGTTCTTCTTGTCAATATCTACATCTTTTTTTATTTTTCCAGCAACCCTTTAACCGTCAACTCTAGAATTAATTGTGCAAAATTTTTTATTTTCAAAATACAAAAAAAAGTTTCAGACGAAAGTTGTAGGTTTTTGTAGTCCGAGTATATTATCCTAATGAACCAAGCCGCGATTATCAAAATTACGCGCACCAGAGGGCGTTGCAATTTTGTCAGTTTTATGTTTTTTTTTTTCATATTTTCACTTTTTTGTTTTTATCACAAAAATGAAACAAAATCAAGAACTCCAAAATTAATAAAATAGAAAGTTGAAAAAAGTGAAAAGTAAAAATTTAAATTAATAAATTATCGACACATTAACGGTTTGATATTTAACACTTCCACATTTTAACGTTAAAATTGTATAATGGGCGCGTACAATAAATATCTCTTCGATAATCGTCATGTGAGTAGTCAGCATAACAGACGTACGCAGCCACTCACACGACGATTATCGAAGAGATTTTTATCGTACGCGCCATTACCTGAAGTCGAATTTCACCATACACATTCAGTTTTTCGGCGAATATTTATCCGCCGATAAATATCTGTCTCTTAAACTGCGTGTGAATGTGCACATACGATTTTTATTGTCATTCCGTTATCGATCAGAGGCCAAAATCGAAACTGAAGGCTTATTTCACCACACATAGTTCTCGAACGAAGATGGTCAATTTGTGTAGATCTATATTTTTTATTTCATCAATACACGTTATTTATTGCTAATTAGCTATAAAATTTGGACTGTATGTAATTAAAAAAGCAAAGTAAACGTTTTCACTTTTGCTAGCTTATCCATGATTTCACGCATGGTACGCACATTGCGCAATTCACCCGTCCGTCCTTGTCCAATTAATTAATAGTATGTAAACGCGCTTCTTTATACACGGAAATGGAATTTTATTGTATCATCAAAAACGTATTTACAGCATATCACGATTTGTTAACTAACAAATTGATTGGCGATTTTCTGTAGTCAGAGTACAATGACATAAACCCACATAACATGAATAATTAAATAATCAACTATTTTCCATTCCAGGCAATTATGTTCTGTTGATAATTATAAGCGACCTGTAGCAATCGCGCGACCAGCACAATAGGAAATTTTATTTATCGACATGTTGGGAGGGGAGGGGAATGAGTTTTCGATCCTTTGAATTTTTAAATAAACTACAGTTGAAAACAATAATAGGATGAGTAGGCGGGGATATTCGAGTAATTAGGCACACTTGTTTCTACTGTTAATTACCACTGCACATTTTAAATGAAATTAAAGGATTAATTGAAGAGATTTTAGTACCTTCGTTATAAAGAACCTTTAATAAGAAAAGTTTTACAAATTTTATTTTAAACAAGAAGTTGATATAGTTGTACTTATCCGGTATATATTATTTCTGCGAGGGAAATTAGTTGTCTCCCTTTTCTTATCAAACTATTAAACCGTTCCGGAAATTAAAGGAAATATAAACCCAAGAGGTTTTTATTATTGGAAAATTAATTTTAATTGATTAATTTACTAAGAAATTTTTGGGGTTTTGACTATATAATTTGCTTAGAACATCTTTTTTCTAATTGTTTAAAAGATTTTTAAAGAATTTTAGCAATATGTAACCTTGTACTAAAAATTTTCAGTAATTTTCCAAATACAAGATTTTTTTATGTAACCTTTCAAGATAATCTTTTAATTTTTCTACCTTTCAAAGAGACAGTTGAAATTACAATTGTGCAAATGATCTTCCCAATTCCAAAGAAAATTTAGAAATTTTTCAAGAGGTTTGTCTATAATCAATTATAATATTTTGCCGGTTTTTCGAAATGTTCCTAACTCAATGTTTATTTTGTATTGGAACATGGACTACAACAAAACAGTCAACCTTAACAACACTACTTAAATAAGATGGACCTGAGAGGCACATTAGAGATAATGGTAGATCATTTTGTACTTGAAGAGTCGGAAGAAAATGAAGAAAAACATATGCAGATAAGAAACTAGATGAAAGAGGATTAAATACACCGGATGATAAAGAAATCCAAACCTAAAAAGTAACTGAAATAATAGGTAAAATAAGTCCAAAGAAATCTCTGGAAGAAGAAGGAAAATAAGGGGGCATCTATTAAGAATTGATAAAAATCTACCAAAATTCATAACAGCATTATACAATAGATGCTTGAAAAGATCGAATATTCCCAGATATATGAAACAAATCGTTAATAACATCCATTGTAAAATCAGGAAAAGTATCTTCTAAATATAGAACCATAAGTTTAGTAACTATTAGAGGCAAAGTTCTAGAGAAGCTTCTCATATAAAGAACAATCCACTATCTGTACAAAAAAATTGGTTCAACAACAACCAATAAAGTTTTAAACCACAAAGAAGAACAGTAGACGCAATAATAGAAGTAAAAAATTTCATCTAAAAAAGTTTAAAAGAGAAGGATAACGTTATAAAAGCAAGTCTAGACATAAAAGGAGCAGTCCACGCTGCATGGTGGCTGGCGACTTATTAACTCTACAAAAAGCAGAATGTCTAAGAAACCTTTACAAAGTAAGTGTCGACTACTTCAAAAATAGAAAACCAAAACTACAACTAAACAGGGAAACAGTCGAAAGAATTGTAACAAAAGGTTGCCCACATGAATAATGTTGTGCACCAGGTTTTCGGAACATCCATTGCGATACCCTACTTTCGCCACACTATACAAAGCACATTAAGATAATAGCATAGGCATATGACCTACCTATTATACATGGTGTATCAGGAAAGTAATGCGCCCATTTTTGTTTTAAGTAATTTATTGAACCGATTGGTACAATACGAGATTTTCCTGCTTTATACCGGGTGTTTCAAAGCTGAAGCGGTTGACCCGTTGCTTTAGCCTTTTCAGTACTTCGACGCAGAATTTGGCGTTGACTATTTGGCCAGGCAGCCCTAATTTCGACAGAGCACTCACACAAAGGTTTACTCAAACAGACATTGTCACGATCCAAGAGCTCGGGGATGACTGGCGTGGGTCCAGCATTATTCCCAAGACTCCCCAATACCTTTACCAAGCATTTTACGATGGATAGTCGCTTTAGAAAAAAATAGGGCGCATTGCTTTACGGACACACCTTGTAGAAAAAGGAGCCATCGTGGAAGAGGCACGAGGTCTGTATGAATATCAAATTAGACAAAATAGCAAGATGGTTAAGACAAAATAAGTTGGACTTCCACCGTGATTCGATTTTTTCTTCGACAAGGTAGATACTAGTAAACAGACCAGGTAACTTGCTGAAATGAAAATAGTTGTACATTTACTGGGTAGAAAGTTTTCTACACTGGGCAAGTCACCATATTTCAGCTTTTGAGATTTTAAAATAATCTTCTCCATTTTTTTAACATTTTGATATTTTAGTTTTTTAATATTTTGACATTCATTAATATTTTTGATAATTTATGTGAGTCATTTGACACAAAGTTCTTCTATTATTATTATATTGTTGCATTGGGGAAGTTTGATAAAGGCGAAATTTAAGAAATAAATTGATTTTACTTTAAATTCCTATACGAATTGTTAACTTTTTTTTATTAATCCATATTTTCTTTTCAGACATATTCAGGACTTTTTTGTGTGGTGGTTAATCCCTATAAGAAATTACCCATATACACAGAGAAGATCATGGAAAGATATAAAGGGATAAAACGTCACGAAGTTCCCCCGCACGTCTTCGCAATTACCGACACTGCCTATCGTTCAATGTTACAAGGTGAGCAAATAAATGACTAACTGTTTATACATACATAACTCGCAGGAAGATTAAGATCTTATCTAATGTTTGCAATGCGGTTAGAAAAATTTGTTTCCATTTTTTTCGCTTATTCACTTCCTTTGTTGTACAAGACAAGGTTCTACCAGACCTACACTAAAAATTCCAAAGAAACTGATTCATACCAAACAGTTTGGGTGGTTTTTCTTTTTTTGATTTATACAGTGGCATTTAGAGAAACAGTTTCATTTCTATTTTTTGTGAAGTTCGGATAATACAAAATATAAATCAACATCTTATTTTGTATAAAGCTGATCACAGATGCTAATTCTTGCTCTGCAATATACATGTCGTGTGTCAATCATACAACGTCATCAGTTACATCATTATACCCCATAAATGTTTCTGTCCTAAGATTACAGACCGAGATAAAATGAGGCTGCCTCATGCTACCTCCGCTTGTCTCTGCCTCTAATGTGCAACCGGCTTAACAGTCGTGGTATAGGAAGAATTGCAAAAAATCTCAAAAGAAAAATATCAAGAAATTTAATAAACTGACAAATTGTTAAAAAAATGGAAAATTAAAGTAAATTCTGAATTTATTGCAAGTATTAATTAAATTTTTTTATATTTTTTCTTTTTTAAAATTATTTCTTAAAAATTCGTCTTAGCATTTGCTTTACTAAAATATTTATACCAAAAATTCTTTTACCATAGATGGTCGTAAATAACTGTTACTTAAAAATTCGATCTTTTCGTTTTATAATTAGTTTGTTAATGGATTAAAAAAAAGGATGTTTTTGTTTATATGTGCTGGTTTGTGTAATGTGCTATGTCCGCATGGGATTTGGTATCATCGTTAAATTTTGCAACTTGAAAACTCCATTAATTATTTATTTTTAGTCTGAAAGCGCCAGATTGCCCATGAGTTTGACGTGTCGACAGGAAATTGAAAGTAGACAGTAGTGCTAAATGAAAATTCTGATATTTTACATTGGACACAGATTGCATAATATAAACTAAAAAAGCCAAAAAAAATCACTCCGAAAATTGAGTTTTTTTTTATTCTAAGGTTTTTTAAAATTAAAGCTTTTATTTCCATTTTTCTAAAAATTAAAATTTCTGTAGTTTTAAAACTGCAGCCTTATATAAATTGCATTTTTTTTTTAGGAGTGTATATCAAGGAGCTAATGATATTGGCATATTGATGCTCCTTATATATAAAAAGCAAATATCAAAATATAAAAAATAACAACAAAATTTTAAATGTGTCAATTAGTCAACTCTTCACAATTTTCAAACATTTTAAACTCCAAAATGTGAAAGGTGTAACCAATCAAACTGTTAACCTGTCAATAATTTACTGAATTTGTTTTTTTTTTGTTCTGAAAATTTACATCTCATTTATCATTAAAACCTATCAAAATTCGAATAATATTCTATTGAATAAAGTACATAAATATCAGTGAATGCACGGTCGGTAATATCTATAATTCATTTCAATTATTCCTGAGGCATTAAGGCAATCAAATAGGGAACGCTTGTAACGCCTATCAAATTACTCATAATCTGTTCTTAATCAAACCAAACGTACTAGGTACACAAATTTTCGCTTGTTGATTTCCCTCGCATTTTAAAATGAATTCAACATCATCAAAGATTCATATCCTGTTAAAACTCACGATGATATCATACCTTATTTGAGATGTTAAACGAAAAAATATGTTTGTAAGTTTTTGTAAACACAGATGACGGGAGTCTTGGGAGACACCTCGAGTGCGCACATAATTACAGATCAACGTGCTATGAGCGAATTAAAATATGAACTATGCCAGGAATGCGCATAAATTATTATCGCGGGAAACGGACGCAAATTATAGTGATTTATGCAAATTTATTACAATATTTCTACGAAGATAAATTAGTGCATTTCTCACAATTGCACGGAGACCAACGGTTTTTTATTTACAAGTACATTTCATGTTTTAAGAAAAAATAAAAATTTTAAGCTATTTATTAACTCATCTTTAAGGTTTATTTCTAAATTTCCTTATATGAATTTAATTATTATTTATCCATTTTATAACTTAATGTGGAAAAGCTTATAAGATTTTTTTTAAAATACGTTTGAAATGCCCATTTTTATTAAACAAACACTTTTCCATATGAAATGCATACAATTATGTTAATTATGTTTTTTCATTTCATACCTGTTACTCGCAACTTTGTTCACGGTTATTTTAAAACATTCAAAATTTTCCTTTTTTTTTTCAAAAAATTAATTAGTGGAACAAAGATGGATTTTGATTAAATTTTGAGGTGAAATCTCAAATCTGTTGATTTGCTGCAGATAATTTGAACTTTAAATGAAACAATAAAAATGTTGAAAATTGAAGAAGAAAATGTCGAAAAGGTCAAAATTTATAAGAATACCAGAGACAAGGATGAGTGCAAGTCAATGTTAAATATTTATTCGCTTTTCTAATTTCGCCATCTCTTTCTTATGCACTATTGGGATCATGCTTCCTCTTTTTTAAAACTTACACGGGTGTATTTAAATTTAGTAATAAAATTGCAACTTTTAGTTGTAACATTTTCCAAAATATGCAACAATATTTACTTTACTTTTATTAATAAATTTACTAATTTATACTATCTTAATAATTAAACTGTAATACTATAAAGAATGAAAAACCTGAAGATCTTGGTGCAAAAGGTAACAAGTCATGGTTTCTTTCTTTTTCAGTTGGTATTGAATTATTTACCAAATTCTACTTTTGTACAAAAAGAAACAAATCCACTGATAATAGAAAGCTACATTATTACTACATGTAGCAACGAAAAAATATCATTCGTGCAATAGGGAATAAGAAGGGGAGGCCGAGGCTAGTTTACACAAGGGCATGTTTTCCCATTTTCAATTAATTAGTGCCCCGAGCTGCATATAGTGTTGAAAATTTCATTAAAATAAAAATTTATTTAAAAAAGCAAAATTGTTTTTTTAATATTTTTTTTCCATTTAAATAACTCAGGAAAACTTGCCCCATGTGAAGGGCAAATTTTCCCAAAAATTAACGTTTTAGAAAATATTGTTTTGTTCATTGTAGGGATGACTTTCCAATTATATTATGTTATTTTCACAAATTAT
>JAODAH020036063.1:0-60471 GCA_027574865.2 Coproporus ventriculus | reverse complement strand
TTCTGAGATTTAAATACAAATTTTCGAATTAAATTAAATTTCGCGCCGTGAGTTTTTGCTTTGTCAAATAATCAATAAAGAGGAGACATATTGCTATAGTGTCGTCATCAAACAAAATCTGATGAACCAACACAAATAAACTTCCGGTACAAAATTATGACATTGCAATTTAAATCTCGCGGGTATTTAAATATTGGTGGCAATGACGAGAAATATGCGGTGTTGTATTAAATTTGACATTTCGAATTATTTCATGTAAAAATTTTGAAATTATCTCTCAATTGGTAATTATTTAATTGTTTGATTTTTCATAAATAGGGAGAAATATAACAAGCTGGCGACATTGCACGGATGTGACGTCAAATAGTAGTGATGACGTGCAACGTTTGGTTTCATATTGAATTACGTCCCCAAAATGAATTACTTTTCTCGTCGCCAAATTGGAGCTATTGGAAAATTGAGTTACATTTACTTAACCAAATTTTGTAAATTTTCAAACTATGTATTTATCCCATAGATCATTGGATCTTTTGCTTTCTAAAAGTAAATATCCTATAATGGACAGGTATCTCCATATATCCATATATCCGAAAGAAGTCAGTTTGTAGTTGCCAAAAAATAGAACTTTGTGAAACCACATAAATCTTAAAAAATCATGTAACAAAAGCCACGTAAGAACGGATATTCATTTTCATTTGAGCTCTGGTTATACAATCTGCTGTTTTATTGCCATCCAATTGATACGGTGAATTTATGGTTAGTCTAAATTGACCAGATGTTATATACCCGAAAGCGAGACGGTCACATAAAAAAAAAATGGCGAAGCCTAAAGTGAGGAGAAGCAGAAGAGCCTTTAATTTTTCTCCCGCATATTGGATCAATATCTCCTCTGCATCTTCCTTGCACTGACCAACGAATCTCTCAACGAGTCTTAACCAGACATTTGTTTACAAATGTTCCTCACAAGCATTGAACCAACGTCTCTTTTCCTTCTTCTACATTTGGCCAACGAATGTCTCAACGAATTTTGGCAAGATATTTACTCATAAATGTAGCTCCTACACATTGGACCAAAGTCTTTCCGAATACCAACTTTTGTTGATATTTCTTAAGAGTTGGCAAGTGGATAAATTTCAACACTAGCTGTCGATACTGTGTACGAAAACTAGCACCAAGGCAAGACGGCCAAAGTCGGTCAAATAAGACGAGCGACCTGCTACACATTAGAAGTTGACCTACCTCGGTATCATTTGCCGTATGTGTGGGAGCGGCAGTAGCATTTTACTGAAAACTAAATTGTAGCTTATGTTATTTAAAAATGCAACAGAAATTAAAATGTGGAACATTCCCACCTAATGTGGGACGTCTGATTACCTTAATTTAGGCTGGAACAACCAAGATGTTTTATTTATGCACAGATACTTTGCACCAATTGAAAGTGGGACTCTTACCTAAAAAAGTGGCGACGCAAAACGTGAGAAAAATTGCACAGAAGAATGACTGAAGACCTAAAAATTGTGTCTTTTGTAAGGTAAGGTGATTTTCTGCAGTGGGATGTGGGACGGTCAACTAAAACGAAAAAGTGGCGAAAAGAAAAAGAAATTATAATAAGTATTTCAATAAACTTGTACCCAATGATTTTTTTCTTTGTCTTCGGTAATTTTTAAGACGTAAAAAGGAGGTAATGACTCTAAAATTGTTTAAAAAGGGATATGTAGGTACTGTAATACAAGTAAGCACTTTTAAATGTGGGAAAAGTGGAACATTTTCTCCAATGTGAGAACTTTTGGGGGACATAACTTAGGAACCAACTATTTAGTGTGGGACGATATAGAATTTCAAAAATATAACAATATATCCAGAGACAAGGATCCTTGCCTCTGAATATTTCTCATCTTTATTGTTTATTTGACAAAACAAAAACCCACGGCGCGAAATTTAAAAAACTATCAAACTTCGACCCTTATTTTCCAAATTTTCGGACGCCACTGGTTATTGTTTACATTATTTCAAGGCCAAACAGAATCGCCAACCGAACAAGATAAAATCAATTTAATATTCAGCTGTGTAAATTTAATTCTTCTATAAAATGGGAACGAAACAATCAACAACGACAATATTAAAACAAAAACAATAATAATTAACGTCAGTTTACAATTCCATTTTGATTTTTTTTGTGCATCTCATTTCTTGTATATTGGCAATTGTGAAAACCTGATTGTCGATAGAATATTAAAATTTTTATTTATATAAGGACATTTAAAGTTATTTATTTAATAAACTGTGATAAATAAAAGTTTAAATCATGGATTTGTTAGGTTCCATATTAAACGCGATGGATAAACCACCAACGATGACTGAAAAAGAAAGGATGATTGTTAAAAGTAAGATGGAATTTTTTTTTTCTTTAATTGTACATAACCTCAATTATGACTAAGAAATTTAATATTTTTTTTATCGGGGATTTATATATTTGAGATCTGGTGTTTAATAAACAAATAATTGTTTATATTGTATCGAATGTTACCAATTTATTTTGTTCTAAAATTATGTCGGTTTAAGGTTAAATATTGAGAAATTTTTTTTGTCACATTTTATTTCAGAATGACGGAGATGTTTTCAATCAATTTCCGTATGGTCCCTTGCAGGCTCAGGCTTTTTATACATGTAACATATAATCTAATTCGTGATATGAAAATTTGTCAACGAACGATCTAAATATGGATTCTGTTAAATTTGCAGGAAGTAACAGAATTTGTTTCCTCTTTCCCCTAATGTATCTAGGATCACAAATTTGTGAAAATATCTTCCAAATGCGGAAATCCTGTACTCATGTTACATATATGTGTTCATTACTCAAGTAAAGTTTTTATTTGGATATTCGAGTAATGACACTTCAGATGTTGTGTCCCCTGTTTTTTGTGACCTAGGCAGCTATGAAATGAATGAAACGGCCATATTCCTGCCGTTGATTTTACTGACTCTTTCCTACTATTGATTGAGTAGTATTATTTGAACGTACAGGAAACGGCTTCCATATTTTTTTGCTGGTTCTCTTTTCATAATAAAATTCTGATACTTGAGTGTCACCTCCAGTCTACAATTATTCTGTGGTAATACTCATTTTCAAATTTATCAAACTTTGTGCTAAATTTGAGATGAAATTAGTTAACTCATCTTTGATTGATTTTATTTTTATAGAAAGAAAAGAAGAATTAGAGAAAAGGAAAGCTGTAGAAAAGGAACAGTTTCGATTATTCAAAGAAGAAGTCGAAGCAAAATTAAAATCACATTTTACAGATCCAAAGAATGATTGTTTGAAATTCAAACCAATGGATCACATTTACAGAAGTATTGTGTATGTAAATTTTGATTTTTTTACTTTTTCTTGCGTAACTGGTTATATTTTTTTTAGACATGAACTGGCTGAATCTCAAGGTTTAATCACGTATGCTTTTGGAACTGACGGTATTGATAGATATATAAGAGTGTATAAAAAAGATAAACCTCCGTGTGAGGATGAATTAGCTGCCAGAAGAAGAGGAGATCCGTGGAATGAAGAAGTCAAACGAAAACTGATGGAAAAGGTAGGCAGAATATTGCATCCGTTTCGTTTCATTTTCCATTATGGCTGCAAAATATTTAACAAATATGAACTAACTTGCAATTGTTTTATAACAACTACATCTTTAACATTTTGACATTGAAAATGTGATGTGTGAAATTTTTAATATTTTGGAGGTTTTAAAAGTAAATGCTGGGTAGAATTTGAATTTAATGCAAAAAAAATTATATCCTAAAAATATTTTGTAGAAATTACATCTTCTCAAAGCGAATGCCGATTTTATGGAGAGCTTAATCAAAGACTGACCTGTAAAAATAAATTTTAAATAAACGGAATTGTAAAATGAAGTTGTTACATTTTTTTTAAGTGAAACAGAAGTTAAATCTTGAGGAAAATTTTTTCATGAAAATGCTACTAATGATTGGAACAAAGACGTCGTGATCCTGGATTTAAATGTACTGAAAAGAGATGAAAGATGCTAAAATCACAAATCTATTCGTTTTCTTCAATTTTCCTCTAAAAAGTAATGACATGGAAATTGCAGTCATTCGTATAAAATGAGATTTTTCAAGGAAAATATCATTTTTTATGAAAACGTATTTGGGCAAGAAAATAAGGATTTTTCAAGGAAACTGTAAAAAATTTCTTTTCCATGTTTTGTTTTTTTCGATTTTTTGGTTTTATTATATTTTGAATACTTTACTTTAATAATTTTTTGGATTTTTTAACATTACAATTGATTTTCAAAATTTCTGATTGTCTGATTTCTTGTAATATACCATTTCAGATTTTTAAATTTTAAAATATATTTTCCTTTATTTTGATTAAGTCATTATACTTACAATTTGCAAATTTTCCATTTTTTGACTTCCGATTCAATTTAAAATTTTTCATTTTGAAGATTGGCATTATAACAATATTTACAACTCATTTTTTTTAAATTTATGAATATGTCAAATAAAAATATTTTTTAATGTTTCTTTTATTTTTTCCAGAGAAGACTTGAGAAATTAGAAGCCGAAGAAGATCTCAAACGTAAACCAGAAAAATTCATTCCTAACACAAACTATAAGGACAAATACGCACATTTAATTGGACAAGACGCCGCATTGGATGCAGCTAAAAAAACAGAAACTAATAGAACATACGGATTTGGTAAATATAAAAAAAAAAATTAATTTTTGTTGTTACCGTAATCATTAAATCAAATTTCAGTTCCTAGTGAGAATAAAAAAGACTTACGGTCCATAGAACAAACAATGGCTGATATTCGTGCTAAAAAAAGACAGAAAACAATGCACAACACAGATGAAATGCCAGGCGTTAGTAAGTGAAAAATTAAGTTTGTATGTTGGTAATCTTGTTTGTTCATTTATTATTGTAAACTTGAAAGAACGAAATAGATCTCTCTAAATAATGGAATTTTTAAAATAAATAGTATTTTACTTATAAGTATTCATTTGAAGAATATTTAGTTGTTATATTTCTGTTGGTTGGCGATATGCCTTGTAGTAAAGCTGTGTATTCACTCCGCAATGTAATTAGTTTGCCGCATTCAAATTGGTTAATCGCTTGATATTTCTCTTGAACTAAATTTAATAAGTTTTGTAATAGAAATTCTGCATTTTTTGTTATAAATTTTCGTTGCTGAAACAAAATTTTATTTAATTGCAAAATATAAGTAGTAAGTGTCTGTTTTACAATCTCCAGTTAAAATTTTATTTTAATTAATTGACAAATAATTGCTAAAAAAAAAGTTAAACCAGGAATAGAAGATTTTCTACTTCTTAAAAATTAAAGAAGAAAAAAACAGGAAAATTTCACATTATATCACTATATCTAACAGTTATATAAACTAAACTTTAACCGGAGATTGTAAAACAATCCCTTAAACATACAACATCTACCTCATTTTGTGATTCCTTGCGCAGTGATTGTTCGACATGTCTTATTTGTGCATCAAATACGGCATACAAAGTTTCATCAATAGTGTAAACCAAATGTGACGTTTGCAATTTTAAGCAATCATTCAGTAATGCCAAGTATAATTTAGTAAATGCCATGGTATTTGATGTTAATTGCAACCAACAATCACCTATAAATAAAATTTTTACGTAAAGTATAAATCGTATTATTTTTTCTTCTTTTTTCGTCCTTGAATTTATTAAAGTTTTTCTTTTTAGTAAAGAGGACAATAAAACTTTCATTTTTATTTTTTATGTTTCGGCCGAGTTTATTCGGCCATCCTCAGGGCAGAAAAAATTTTAATAAATTGTCCAAAAAAAAAAAATCGTCAAACGTGAAAATATTTAAAAATAATGAAGATAAAATATATTTGATGAAACGTCGAGAAGTAAAAAATAAGTTTTATTGTCCTGTTTGCAAAAAAGAAAAACTTTAATTATAATGTATAATAAGCTGTTTGTTTTTCTTTAATAATTACCAGTGACATAAGAATCTAATGCCAAACCCATTTCTAGATTTTCCTGTAAACACCTTGCCAAACCTGTTTTAGAGCGCAGGTTCATTGGAATCCATTTATCATCAGATGAACGCAGTTTTATTGCATCAGTTAATTTATCACGAGAATCTCTAATTGCACGAGATAAAGGTGTTCGTAAAGCTCCATCTAACTGATAACATAAATCAATGCCATAAGAGTACAACTAAAATAAAAAAAAGCAATAAAAAATTTTGGTAAAAAAAAAAAGTTGAAAAGTTTAGGACGTTGGGAAAAGTTTGAAATAGGGAAATTAAAAAATTTCAAAGTTCAAACTTTAAAGGTGGAAGACTGAGAGAAGTTGAAAACTTTGAAAGTTGAAATGCTTTCTTCTTCTATTTGTTCATAGTTTCTTCAACATAATTAACTTTGAAAAAATGTTGAAAAGTTGTAAAAATGGAAATTTTTAATGTTAGGCAATCTAAAGTTGGTTGAAAATAGAAAAGTTTAAAGGTTTGAAGATTGAAGTTTACAAGATTTAGAAAAAAGAAAAATTGAAAAAATTTTTCTTCGATTTTTCATAATTGAATCTTCAATATCTTACCCGTTCACATTGCGATCTAACAAGTACAGTGCATTCAGTTACCACAGAAAGCGGAGTTTGAGGCATGAAGACGTGTTTATTAAAATGTGTTGTAAATAAATTCAATTCGTTACTGGCCCAAACGACATAAGCTGAAAAATATAAAAATAATTAGAAACAATTATTATT
The DNA here is from genome assembly GCA_027574865.2 of Coproporus ventriculus. NCBI lineage: Eukaryota > Metazoa > Arthropoda > Insecta > Coleoptera > Staphylinidae > Coproporus > Coproporus ventriculus. The sequence continues at coordinate 53,694 of JAODAH020036063.1, read as the reverse complement.
ACAAAATTTAAATTTATTATTATTGTTTCTCAAAATTTCAATACAAAATATGTTTTTTAATTCAATGCCAAAAAAAGGTCAATGAGTAAAAAATGTTAAATATAAAAGTGTTTCAGTATTTTTTCACCTTGCCAATACTTCAAGTTTCTATTTTTCTTCAATGTTTTCAAACAAAAACAAAGAAAAAACATATTCTACAAGTTAAATTTTCTTGAAAACTTTCTTTTATCTTACCTGACGCACACGTAGGTGAATTCGGAAATGCTCTAAGAAATTCCTCAGTCATATGACACATGTTTGTGAATACAACACTAGATAAATACCTAACATACACCGTTGTTGAACCTTCTCTTTTAACACGCTTGCATTGTGTTTTCAACATGCTGCTACATAATTTTAAGAATAATTCACATGATTGCGTAGATCGACCCAACTCATTTAAAAGTCTTACAGCACGTCTTGCAGCTCTTAAACCTCCTTGCAAAGATTTGTCAGGATTTACTTCTAATTCTTTCATTAAAACTTCAGTCAAGTGAACATTTCTTTGATCGACCTGTAATCAAATTTATTCTCAGTGTTATTATTATAAATATTACCAGCAACAAAAAGATATATTACCTTTCTTTGTATGTCAGCCAAAGTATGATCGGATTGACTATTAGGTGGAACATATTGCTTAATATAATCTTTAGCTTTTTGCATTAATACTAAAGCATCTTCAAAGTGCCTCTGAGCTACACAAACATCTAACTCTTCAGGTACATCCAAGAGCCAATCTGGATGTTCGACAGTTTCTTCTTCTGGCTCTTCAAAAGCTGAAATATAGGAAAATAATCTTTTTCTTTTGTTTTAATTTTTAGATTACTTACGATTTAAACTCGGTGAATCTATGGAAGCTGAACGTGATGGTGATTTTTCTGTTAGTGAGTCCCTCTTCTTTTGTTCATGTGCTAATCTTGTTTTCTTTGCTTGATCAAATTTATCTAACCATTCTTTCTGTAAGAATTAAATAATATTGAGAAAAATGTTGTGTGCAAGGTTCAAATGATATTGAAGAAAAACTGTTTGCTGAATTATCTAAATAACATAATCAGAAGCAACAGTAAAATAAAATAAAAAAAAAAAAAAACAGAGGAACACAGAAAGCAGTGTAGAAAAGATAAAAGTAAAGGCATGTTAAACAAAGTAGCAAAGAAAAGGAAAAACAAAAACATAAAAAAAGTAAAAATTTCTATCTACCTACCAAGGAAAACCAAAATAATAAATGAAAAACAAGGAGAAAGAAAAGAGATACAAAAAGGAAACATAAAGAAAAACAAAAGGCTGAAGGCAGATGAAAGGTAGAAGGTTAAAGGAAAAACTAAAGGTCAAAAAAAGACAGAGTGTAATAAAAGGTTGAAAAAGAAAGATGGATGATAAGAAGAGAACAACAAAAATCAATGAAGAAAGATAGAACAATAAAAAAAAAGATAATATGAAGAAACAAGATTAGGCCTAAGTACAAAAAAGCAAAAGTAGCAGTAAACACTTCTATCAATGGAAAAATAATAAAAACAAGTAACAACATGAAAAACGCTAAGGATAAAGAACAAGAAGTTAGGAAAGAAACATAAAACATAGAAGAGTGAAGAAAATCCTTAAAAACAAAAAACAAAAGCTAAAGGCAGATGCAAGATAAAAATATGAAGAAAATTAAGAGCCAAAGAAAAAGATGGATTATGCAAAGAATGAAGAAAACAAAAGATTCAAAAGAAAAGAACAAAGAAAAACAAAAAGTCAAAGAAGAAAAATAAGGAAAAGCATGAGTACATACACAGTTTGAATTTTGAAGGATATGCATACCTTACTAGAATTTGATTTACATTGAAAAACTTTAGTGTCAGGAAATGCAAGTACTTTGAATGCATGTTTCACATTTCCCAAATCTCTTACGTTAACAACAGCTAAACTTCCCAACTCGTAATATGCATCAGATTTGTATCTTTTCCCACCTTTCCTAAAAAAAAAAAAAATTTTAGAGCTTGACTTCTCATGAATTTCTAGTTGGTTCTTACACAGAATTAGATGTAGCTAATAGTAATCCCTCAGAAAATAAAAATCCAATAACATTTCGTATAGGGGTATTTTCATTTGCATCCAATTCTGATAAGTATCCTTCGTGTAATAAAGTTATGTTTGGCACATCAACATATGACTACAAAAATCAAAAAAAAATTTATTAAACAATTCTTGTTATTTTTTATTCTATCATTCAAATACCATCCATCAAACAATAGTTGAATCATGGAATTTAAAGTTTTTGTTCTGCAAATACTAACTTGGAGATTTTAAAACAAAAAAAATCCATTTTGGACTTACGGCATTAGTTTTCTAATTAATAATAATTAGAAAGACTTCAAAGTGGCTCATTTTATTCATTAAAATACTCGAGTACTTCGAGTCCTTGAATATTTGAAACTCAAGTAGCATTTTTTAGTATAAAATTTAATTTTTATTCTCTAATTTTGACTTTTGGACCTTAAATACTATGCCTGAGTACTAATTTTTAGTTCTCAACTTGAGTACCTTTTATAACCATTCTTCAAGTAATAAATATTGAATACTTGAATTGAAATTAAGTACTAGATCTTAGTATTGAATTCAAATTGTGTACTCAATTGCTACATTAAGTACAGAATTTTAATATTATGCTCGAGTACTAGACTCAAATGCTAGATTTGAGTACTAGCCTTAATACTGTTTTTAAATATTATTCTAAAAGCAAAAGCTAAATTACTTGAGTGCAAATATTAAATTTGAGTACTTCACTCGAGACAGTTCATAAATATTAATCAAGTTATAGATGCAAACCTGAATACTAGATTAGAGTTCAAGTGCTATAATTTGAGTGTTGAAATCTTAAGTACTATTCATGTACTTTACTCAAGATGCAAACACTAGATTCACATACTGAACTCAAATATTGAATTAAGCAGTTGGACTAGAAAATTATACTGATGTGCAGGGCTTAAGTACTGTCCATGAACATTATTCAAGATACAAATATTAAATTAATATATATGCACAGAACTTAAGTTCTAGATATACAGTACTGAACTCGAGTACCAAACTTAAGTATTAGATTCAAGTGCAAGATCTTCTCTAAACTACTCGAGTAGTAGTTTGAGTATTCATCTTTTTTTAATATAGATTTAAATTTTCTTGAAGTAGTACAAGTGTACTCAGGTTCTAGTTTTCATCAGTTTCAATTAATATTCGTTTTATTGTTTTAAAACTCTAAAAAAAAGTGATAGTGAAGAGACAATATTAACTCACGGAGCATCCTTCAACTTTTTCTAGAACAGCAGCAATTTTTTGTCTTCTAATTTCTTCTTCTCTTTCTTCACTATTTTCTCTAGAAGCATTTTCTGTCTCTACAGGAACTACTGCTTCATCTCCCAAAATTGAAGTATTATAAAGCGAATTCAACAAAGATTTCTGTTCGGTTAATAAATGGGAAAGTTGATACATTTCACTTTCTAAATCTAAGAATTTTGTTAAGAAAATTTAAAAATTAGAAGATTGATAAATTCAAAAAATTAAAATAATAGGAACCAGTTGACAATGCTTAACAGCATTATCAAAACGAACTTGAAAATAGCACAAATAACAAATTTCCTTCTCATCACCTCCGCTCTGCTAAAATATTTAATTTAAATACATTCAAATAATTACAGGATTAATTTTATTTTTATAGGTTGGCATACGTCAACAACAAGCTTCATTACCAAGTTATTGGGTAGATGAAGGATAAATCGCCTTGTTCATTATTACAAAAAAATAATTTATTAAAAATAATATTTTATTTTCTATTTAATCAGTCACAACCTTCCACTTTCCAGGTATTGCGCGTGCGGGACACCTGGGAAGCTGAAGGTCGTGAGTTCGAGACTCGTCGAGTTTCGATTTTTTATCTTTAATTTAATCCGGAAAAGTTATAAAGGGGAAAATTTGGAAACCAATTTAAATTGGTGAACGGTGGAAGCAAATTTCTGCGTCCTCTGCATCACGGATTGGCTATTACAATTGCATTCAATTAAATGTGGTCGTTTGATCACTTTACTGGATTTTTACATTATAAATAAAAAAGGATACGAGATATTTCTTTGGCGGTATCAATAAACTGCATATAATTCTGATAAACATTTTTCTTAAGATTATCATTAGTCTCCTCCAGTAACGAATGTATTTTATTCCTTACTCGAATCAACTCCTGACCACCGACACAACTCTGCGATAACTCCTTAACATCTAAAACAACGAAACATTTAAAAAAAATCTGAAAACACTAATGAAAACTAATTTACATTTATCCGGCACAAAATCTTTAGAACTTAATAAATTAATTGTGGGTTCCCCCATACTTTAAATAATAATTTAATACCAAAATATTTACAAATCACCACAATTCAACATTGAATAAAAATAAATAAGAATTTTGACATTTAAATTGACATGTCATGTAAACCACCCACAGAAACAAATTTACAATTAAAAAAAAAAATGAAAATAAAATCAAATTAAAATTAAAATTTCTTGTTTTAAGATTGCAACACAAATTTTAAATGTAATTTAAAATACAGATATAATTTTAAATTTAATTTAAAAATAATGAGTTGTTGCAATTTTAATTATTATATTATTGGTAGCAGTGTTTAATAAAGGGAGGTTCGTATGTCAAATCGCCGCTCTTGTTGTCAAAAGTGACAACCCGTCGAAGTAAAAGCGGAAAATGGCAGCAGAAATAAAACCTGCGACACAATCAAATGATAAATTTTGTACGAGTAAAAAGCCGGCATTAGTTGCTAAATTAGAAGGATGCAATGAAGAAATAAATGGCGCAGTTATTCTCCCCGGTGAAGAGGGTATTATCAGTGTTTGTGATGATAAGTAAGTAAACATACAAAATACATATATATCTTACTTCCAATCATGTAAACAGGATAAAAATACAATGAATTTAACTTAAATAAATTGTACTTATGTATGTTAATCAATTTTTTAGGACTGTTCGAGTATGGTTACGTAGAGGTACCGGTCAGTATTGGCCGAGCATTTGTCATTACATGCCCAGCGGGGCTACATCAATATTCTACACTGTAGAAACACGACAGTTATTTATCGGACAAGATAATGGTACCGTATCTGAATTTTCATTAGCTTCCGATTATAATAGAATTATGCCGGTTAGAGAATACTTAGCGCATCAAGCGAGAGTGACTGAAGTTATCTTCGCTTTAAATTGTGAATGGGTTTTAAGCGTTAGCAGAGATAAAGTGTTTTCTTATAATTGTACACAATCCGGAAGAAATATTGGTACGTTTACTGCGGAGGCATGGTGCACTTCTTTACAGTATCCTTTTATTTATATAAAATATAAAAATGAGTTGAGCGATAATCTAATGAATCATTTGTGAGTTTTGATTGAAGGTAAATTAGTATCATATTAGAGATAATATAAGTCATTCGAGATTAGTCATTTAAATCTCTTTGAGAGAACTTATTCATTCTTTTAGTTTACATTTTTATATGAATGGATTAGTTTCACAACGTAATTACATTCATCTTCTTTGACCTCTATTATCAATGTAGTACATTATCTTCAGTGTCGTATAAATGCTGCATAACCTCAAAATTGAATATCGCAGCTATTTTTAACTAAATATTTACTTATACAGTACACCCATTAAGAGCTGAAAACAACAGAGAAAAGATAATAAATAATATTTTCCGATAAATTGTATATAATTTCAATTTTAACGATTTGCGTTATGTTTCTTGATCTTTCTTTCCTTTTGTGATTTTTGACAGTTTTCAATTTTTTAATGTTTTCATAATTTTTTAATCAACATGATTTTTGTTAGTTCTCTTCATTTAGATGGTTTTCATCATTTTTAACGATTGTTGTCATTTTTTATGATTTTTGTCATTTTTTGCAATTTATGTCAAATTCAAAGATTTCCGTTATTTTTTCGATTTATGTCGTTTTCGATAAATTTCATTGTCGATGTTTTCATCTTGACGATTTTTATCATTTTTTTGTGATGTTTGACGATCTTTATTGATTTCAATGTTATTGTTACATGACAATTTCTGTTTTTTTATCGTTTTTATAGATTCTGTTATTTTGATGATTATCATTTTAACAATTTTCATCATTTTTGACTGTTTTTATATTTTCAGCAGTTTCCATTGTTGTGACGAATTTAACGATTTCTGTCATTGAGATGAATTTGGTCATTTTTTGACAATTTGCTTTATGTTAGACAGCATTTATTATTTTGAAGAGTTTTGAGTTTTTTGTCATTTTTGCAGGTTCTTGACAGTTCTTGTATATTTTATGATTATTATTTTTTTCAAAGCATCCTATTATTTTAACTGTTTTTATCATTTTTTATTATTTCCACCAGTTTTTTCTTTCTCTTTCTTACATATACAATTCACTCTTGTTACATCTGACTTTCACTCATTATAAGACGAAAATTAAGACAAAATTGTAGGAAAATTTTTATTAAAAATCGAAGAAATTTTCTCTTATTCAACATCTTTCTATCGTATTCAATCTACTATTGTTACATCTCACTTCTACTACCACTTCTGTGATTTAAATACAAATTTTTGGATCAAATTAAAGATAAAAAATCCAATCCCGGTGAGCTTGAGACTCGCCGGAATTAGATTTTTTATCTTGGACCTGTAGAAAATGTCCGTCTGTTTAAAAAGAAAAAGATAGAAAATACGATTTTTAATAAATTATTTTTTTGTAATAATGATCTAGATGGTTATAATTAACTATTATTATTTTCAACTCTTCCTGTTGTTTTGCTAATTTTTGTCATTTTTAACGGTTTTTGCTGGTTTTTTATATTTCGACAATTTTTGTTATTTTTGGTGAGTTTCGTAATTTCCAACAATTTTTAATAATTTTCGTCATATTTAATGATTTTTAGTTATCAATTGATTTCCGAACTTAAATTTGGAGGTTAAGTTTGATTTAGCTAACTCTGAAACCTTAACTATTAGAGAGAGAGAGAGACTATTTTAGAAATTGTGGAACAGATCCTCAATAGGCCAATTTTTTTCTATTCTAGCTAAGCATTTTAATTCATTTCAGAAACTTCTAATTTGATAGTGCAGATTGTATATAAATAAAGTTTTAAGAAAAACTGTGGCTGTATGCGATAAGATTGAAAATTGAACAATTAACGAAACAAACACGAAAAACTGAAAACCAACGAAAAACGTGAATAAAAACGAAAATTGAAAAAAACCAAAAGTAAATCTCCCTTTCCCACACAATCAGTGAAACTGCTATATGAATTTCGGAAACTGTTTCCATTTTCAATAGCAAAATTAAACTGTTAAAGAGTTTCACTGATTGTGTGGTAAAGGGAGATTTACTTTGTTGTTTTTGGTTTTCCGTTTTTCGTGTTTGTTTCGTTAATTGTTCAATTTTCAATCTTATCAGATTGTATATGTTTTCAAAGTCATTGATCATCAAAATTTCAGCTTCCAAAATGTTCATTGTGCAGCAGATTATTGATCCAAACTCTGTTATTTCCTTAAAACGTAATCTAGATTTGATTCTCAAACGAAGCATGCTTTTGTTGGTGATTATTCTGGCCAAATTACTATGCTAAAATTATCAAATAACGGTGCAACAGTAGTAACTACTTTGAAAGGTCATTCAGGATCAGTTCGCACATTAGCTTGGGATATGGAAAGGCAAATGTTGTTCAGTGGTTCTTTTGATCAAACCGTTATTGTATGGGATATAGGAGGACAGCAGGGGACTGCATATGAACTTCAAGGGCATCACAACAAGGTTAACATGCATTTTTTCAATTACATGTAATTATAGCAACAAAACGTTAATTCCTAATTTAAAATTATAAATTATTATGTAATTTGCAATTATAATTACAATTACTATTGTTTTGTTTAGGTTTCAGCTTTATGTTATTTAAATACAACAAGACAACTGGTAAGTGCAGGTGAGGATGGAGTATTGGTTTTCTGGGATATGAGCAAACAAAGACGTGAAACACCCGAATGGATGGAATCAGATATATGTCAAATGTGTGGTCGTCCATTCTTTTGGAATCTACGTGCAATGATGGATCAGAGACAATTGGGACTGAGGCAACATCATTGTCGGCATTGTGGAAAAGCCGTGTGCGATAAATGTTCAACTGCAAGACTTACAATACCTAGCATGGGCTTTGAATTTGCAGTACGAGTATGCGAACCATGCCACATTAGCTTAAAAGATGTCGAGTAAGAAACTTTTTTTTATATAAATTTTTTTTTTTTTGAGATTTTGACATTGACGAGTTTCATTATTTTAACGATTTTTTTAATTACTTTTGAAGAATGTTACTAAACAAAAAAGTTCCGTAGTAACATTGTTTAGAGGTTATGTAAAATCTTTATACATTGTTTTTTGTTTCAGTCGACCGTCATTGGCTACATTCCATGATGCAAAACATAGTATAGTAGCAATGAGCTTGGATGAAACTAGTAAGAGCTTAGTGACAGTCGGTCATGATAAACTCATCAAAATCTGGGACATCTCCGCTTTACTCTGAACTACCATACTGGAATGTGATTCACTATAATTCTTTAGTGTGCTACCTTTATTATTATTTGTAAAGATTATTATATTTATATTTGTATAGGCTTCATTGAAAAAAAAGGAAAATTTACAAAAATATCAATTTTTATTAATAATGTCATGATCTAATTTTCAACAATGTCTCGCTGATTGTGTAAATAACTACATACTATATGTCATTTATTTGTAAGTATATGTTGAATAACGCTTTTTTTCTCATTTACTCAAGTGAGTAAGTGACATAGCACTGAACTATTACAATACCTACATTATTATTTGTAATTAACAAAATCATAAATGAAAATATGAAAATGTAAATAAAAAATTGTTGGAATTTAGTAGGGAGGTTATGTTATATTGGAAAACGATCTAAAATAAAAGTATATATGCAATTTTTATATTTATTTTGAGTCATCATAACTTTTTTTAGTTTTTAATTGTTAAACCTAACAGAATTTTAATACATAATGCAATTTTTCACGGAAAATGCGATTAAAAAACAAAATTTTTCATGAAAATTTGATATTTGGTATTTTTTATTCAGTTTTAAATTAAATCTTAAAATTTTCTTAATTTTTGGCTTGTAATGAGCGGGAGGAAGATGGAATGATTCGAGGTTTAATTAGTTGGAAAGAGATGCAATGATAGAAAATTAGAAATTTGGTTGTTTTATTCAATTTTAAAAAAATCATCTTCCATGAAAATTCCTATTTATCGCTCATCTTGTTTCGTCATCATCCATACCTCATTTTTTTGTCAACTGTAATCATTTATCTGTCATCATCTATTTGTCATTATTTAACTATTAGTCATCATTTATCTATCATCATGCATCTATGTATCATTTTTATCTGTTATTCATAAATCACCATTCATTCTGATCATCTATTTATCTGTTATTTTTAATTCATGATGATACAGTTATATTATTTATTTATAATTAACTATATGTCACCATCTATCTATCATCATGCGTCTACGTATCATTTTTATCTGTTATTCATATATCATCATTCATTCTAATCATCTGTATATTATTATTTCTGTTATTTTTAATCCTTGATAATACAATGTTATCTATGTCATCATTCATCGTCTATTTGTCATTAATTACCTATTAGCATCTATCATTTCTTCATTGTCATCATCTATTTGTTATTCATGAATATGTTTGTTATTATTTATGTTGTATCATTCATTTCCATCATGTATCACTATTTATCTATCTATCTTTAGCTTTCATTTTCCTGTCATCATCTACCAGTTATCATCATTAAGGTAACTAGATGTTCCACATTAGGGGGTACAGAATCCATCTGCAAAACTGCTAACCAAGTTTTGATTTAACATGCAGGTCCTGGCTTATGCCTTACTTACATGTTGAACCAACGCATCTGCCAATAAATTTGGCCATGCATTGCTGTCGATAAACTACCAGTCGAAAGTCTCTTGGCAAGAGAGAAATTATTCAACAGACTGGCTTATGTGGGACCTTGAATCTATGCTAGACTCATCTGTGTTAATACACTACAATTTCCATAGCAAATCATTACGCTACTCTATCAACATTTGGTCTTACTACTACCCCTGGAAGTCCGACCTACGGTTCCACATTTGTGTAGTCCCACTTTTCATTTTTTGGATGATGACTAAAAATAGGTCCTCTTCCTTGCCATTGTATTCTGCGTTATTTATTGTTTATCGTCGTTTAGTTGCAACTGACTTTTTTAAGGTATCATCCAAAAAATCAATCTGGTTACTTTAATATAGACTGAAGTCTTCAGACTTCCACATTTGAATTGTTCGTTCCACATTGAAAAGTGTGATACCTATTGAAATCCGAATTGAGGGTAGACATATCGAAAATCAATTTAAAAATCGGCTATGATAGGAATATAATTACATGAGAATGTACACCCTTACCATCAAATGAAAATGTATTTTACAGAAGGCTAGATACGTATTTCGAGAGCTATGCTCCCATCGTCAGAAGCTGAATACTGATCAGTAGCAACGTTACAGTATGAAAAAATGCTGCCAGGCTTTTCTTTCAAAAGTCAGACTGGTCAAAATGAACTGGTAGTACTAAAAATACATTTAGACCAGTCCGACTTTCGGAAGGAAGGTCTGAAACAGAATTTTTTCATAGATTCAAATGAGAAAATGGATAGTCCACTTTGGCCATGCCCGCCTCAATTATAAATTATATTTTCAATTTTCATGAGAATTTTTTTACAATGATTAAAATTTTCAATTTTTTGTTATCAAACAAACAAAAACAATAAACGTAAATCAAAATTTATAATTTAACAATATAATTTCCGATAACAATTTAAAAAACGAAATTTCTATTCTCAAGGTTGGCATTACAATCTGACAATTCACTTGTTTCCTATCCTTATTCATTTGTTTATCTCGATGGTACTGCAGCAAGATTTTTAAATGTTTTAATATAAAAATAAGAAATTTTAATATAAAGACGATGTCGTTAGTGGAAAAATTGAGGCGTTTCGATGCGTATTCGAAAACTTTAGATGATTTTCGGATAAAAACTTTCGGTGGTGCGGCAGGTACGTGGCCAATTATTTTCTTCATATTTTTAACTGCAAATTAACATTTTTCTTTTATTTCAGTTACAATTATTAGTATTTTTATAATGGGGTTGTTATTCTGGGTGGAATTTTTAGATTATTTAACACCGAATGTATCAGAGGAATTATTTGTGGATACATCTAGAAGTCCCAACATTCAAATTAATTTAGATATCATCGTACCACAGATTTCTTGTGATTGTAAGTTCAAAAAAAATTTTTTCTTCTCTTTTATACCGAATCAGAAATATTGTTAGATAAAAGTGCACATGGTGCTTTGATAAAATGATTGTACATCATCTATCGCTTGTACAATCAAAAGTTGATGGGTTGGATTATTTCTGTAAATGCAAAGTTTTTTTCACGAACTTGAAAAGTTTAAATATGAAATCTAAATGTGTCTGTGTGTATATTCCATCTCCATTCCACTCATTATAATCAAATATTGTATGAAACTTAATGAAATCCGGAGAGTTCGAAACTCACCTTAATTCGATTTTTTATCTTGGACTTGTAAAAAGTGTCCCTCTGATTAAGAAGAAAGAAAAAAATAGAAAATACGATTTTTAATAAATAATTTTTTTGTAATGATGATCTAGATGGCTACAAAGTTATGTTATCCATTCATCAAGTTCGTTTTGGTAATGCTCTAAGCATTCTCAACTGGTTTCTCTTTGCTTATTAAATGAATAAATTTTTTTTATTTAGTTTTAGCATTAGATGCGATGGATTCTTCTGGAGAACAGCATTTACAAATTGACCACAACATTTACAAAAGAAGGTTGGATTTGGAAGGAAGGCCCATTGAAGAACCCAAAAAAGAAGATATCACTATTAAAACAAAAGATATAGAGGTAAGCAAATTATACAATTTTATATTTGCAGTATTTAGAAGTTTTTTTTCCGTATCTAGAGATATTTGATATGACAGAGAGAGAAGAGATTTTTTTGTGTTTATTGTCAACTAGCGATTTTTGACATTTTCATGCACTTTTTGATGACTTTTAACATTTTCAAACAATTTTTTATGCATCCAGGTTGACTCTTAACCATTTCCATGGCAATTTTTAATTGATTTTTGATTTTTGATCAAGAATCACTTGAGAACCATATCAAAAACTTAAACAATCGCCTGGAAACGTTAAAAATTGCTTGGAAATTACCAGGAAACGTAAAAAATAACAATATGTTAGTCAAATTTAAATCTTCAACATTGATTTTTCTTAAACTAAAGCTTAACACTTGCAATAAATGATCAAAAATGTTGAATAAACAAATTAAGAACAGGTTATGTCACTTTTGGATGATTGTGCATGTGAAGCGTTTGTTAAATCTGATTGCAAAAAATGCTCCTGCAGCAACTACAATTGTTGTAATGATGAGCTTTTACATAAAAAATATTAAAGTCAACTTAAAAACATTTAAAATTTTTAATGGCAGCACATTCAAGGTTATGTGAAGCTCCGTAAAAAGTTGACAAACAATTTTGGATAAATTGGAAAAATAATAAAAGAAAACATGATGGTTTTTTAATAAAAATGTTCATAGTTATTTCTATATTTTGTTTAGGAAACAACCAATGGAACACTTTGTGGAAGTTGTTACGGTGCATCTTCAGATCCAAATCGGTAAGATAATATTTATAACGGCAAAGATCAGTGTTTCTCTCTCCTTTTGTCAATCTCTTTAGTTTTTCTTTTAGCAAAAAATTGAAAAATCAGAAAAAAGGGCTAATTTGATAAGAATACAATTTTTCCTGTTGAAATTTTCTTATATTCTAATATTTCTTCATTTGTTAAAGTTGAAAAAAGAGCAAAAATTTGAATTAGTAACATAAAAATAGTTTTCTATCTGCAAATTTAGTTTCATTTCCATTGCCAAAACAAAATGAAAGTCTGCCAATGATGTTTTTTTTGGGAAAATGATTTTTTTTTAAATTTTTATTAGGTGCTGCAATACATGTGAAGAAGTTCGTGAAGCATATCGAGAAAAGCGCTGGGCCTTCCCAGAAAATCCAGAAAACATTACACAATGCAAAGATGAAAAGTACAAAGAACGTCTTCAAACAGCTTTCACACAAGGTTGTCAAATCTACGGAACTCTTGTTGTGAATCGTGTAAGCGGAAGCTTCCATATAGCCCCTGGCAAAAGTTTTACAATTAACCATGTCCATGTACACGATGTTCAACCATTTTCATCTACTTCGTTTAACACGACACATAGAATTAGGCATTTATCATTTGGAGTTAGTGTGGATAGCGAAAGACACAATCCTCTGAAAGACACTTTAAGTATAGCAGATGAAGGTAAGGAAAATTATTTAATTTTCTTTAAAGTTTTGTTTGCTCACTTTAGTATGATTAACATTTTCATCTAACATAACTCCACTTTTTTCAATACGAATTTATGTACCAACGAAAGGGCTTTCGGGTCGAATAATCACTTGAACGAATTTTTATTTAAACTGGTAGATCGCTTGTAATCGATTATAGTATTATTATGACAATGACGCTTCATCTATTACACAATAATATCTATAAAGCCTCATTTGCACTGTAATACTAAAAAACTTACCCAATTTGTTAAATGAAAGACGGTACATCCTAAACAAATTATTTTGAGGTTAAAAAAAAAAATAAAGTTTAAATTTGAATAAATTTATTAATATCTACATTTGTAATATAATAACAGTAATCACGTTACATTCGTACGAATCATTAAGTTTCAATAATGCGTGAGATAATTACATTGACGCATTATTCCAAAGTCTTTTTTATTAACATCGTAATCCAGATCCAATAGCTAAAAATGTTCCGAACGATCCGCCACCTTGCACCATCACTTTTCCCACCGTATTAACTAATTCCCTTCCTCTCAATCCGGTACTTTTAAAATAAAGAAACAAAAAAAGTTAGGTTAGAATAATTTATAAGGTTAAAGGTTTAATTACCGAAGCGCAGAAAATCCTCCAAACAGTGCTCCACTAGCCATACCCACGCAAAATCCAAGGAAAAACCCCATTTTCATTTTATCGAAACATGAAGGGCCTTGTTGATAAACTCCTCCTGGTACAGGCATTGTGAATCTCTAAAAAATTTGACGGAAATGTCAAAATTACATAAAAAAAATGTAATTGTTACCTACATCAACGTGGAAACCTTAATTTGAATTAATCCGGGGGAAATCTGCTAAAAATTTTGCAAATTATAATACACACTTTATTGCTCCTGAAAATTGTGCTTTGTCCGACTGTCAAAAGGTACCGGAGCGCGGGAATTTTAAATGTTTATTGAACCGCACATTGATTTACAAAACCATAGAAACAATTTGTCAATTATTATTTTTTTTTTTAATACAAATCAAAATACCAATTTATGATGTGCAAAATCATCAAGACTCCCCGGGGTATGTACATAAAAAATGGTTACACAAAATTATTTTAGATATTCAGTCGGAGGGATTGAAAACCGTGTTATGTTCTCAATTCCTCAAAATCATCAATGATTTAATATTATGATCATTTAAGATATATCCACCCCGAAGAGCCTGGATGATTTTACCCTGTCCAAAGTGAAATAATGAAATGTCAAAAAATATGTCAGATGCAAAAAAAATTCTCCACTTGTTTTCGTTTTTTTCCCTTCGCTTCAATTGTTTTTTTTTTAAATTGTGTAATCCATATTTCTTCTAGCAAAATTTAATTGAAACTAACGATCAATTTTATTTGTTTTTATTAATTAGTGCGGAATTGTAAATGTTTTTTGTTATGTTTGAAGTTTTATCTGAAAATGTCATGCTAAATTTGTTTTGATAGAGGAAATGATTTTTTTAAAATGTTCTTACCGGAGGAGTTTCCAAAATTGGAGCATGAATTTCCTTAGTTCATCGGTTGTGGCAAAAATATGTAATGCAATACAGTAGAATCTTGCAGAATTTTCATATTTTGAATATTAATAATTTCGCTGGATGTGAACACTGCTGATTCAATTTTGATACTGAAATTCTTGTTGGAAAGACTTTAAAATGTAAACAAATCGTGACTACTTGATATTATTTTGGCATGTCAAATACCTACTTTGATTAAATATTTTATTTATTTTATTACACAACACACTATAATCAAAATTTTTAATATTTAATGTTTTTTTTTTAAATTTTGAGTAACCGTTGGTTACTGAAAATATTGTGATTATGAAAAAAATCAAAATTGTGTTCTTTTTTATGAATTTGAATATTCTATGACCAAATTATTGGCCCCATTTTAATGAAATTTAATATCTAGAAGTTTTATTTATTACAAATTTTGAAATTTTCATATTTTTAATATCTTTTTTATTTTGTTTTTAGGGGCCATGATGTTCCAATATTACATAAAAATTGTACCTACAGCATACGTACATTTAGATGGTACAATGGTACATGCAAGTCAATATTCCGTAACCAAACATAAAAAAGCATTATCAGTTATGAGTGGGGAATCTGGTATGCCAGGAGCATTTTTCCAATACGAATTATCCCCGCTTATGGTAAAATACACCCAAAAGGAGCGTTCATTTGGACATTTCATAACGAACGTTTGTGCAATTATTGGAGGAATTTATACAGTAGCTAGTCTTATCGATGCAATGATTTACAGATCTATACGGCTCATACAAAATAAAATAGAACTTGGAAAATTGCATTAAATTTGTTATTTATTTGAAAGGATGGGGGGGGGGGGGGGGGAAAATAAAAGGGAAAAACGTACGTAAAAATTGTTTTTATAAAGTTTTCAAAAATGTGTTGTACAATTCTATGGGACATTTCAAAATGTTTTCACAAAATTCCGAATCGGTTCCACTAACCAATGATAGAATAGATATGTAATTGGGTTTTTTAGGATTAAATTGCGCTTTGCCCATTTTTTCCACAAACAGATGTCTTTGTTTTAAACGAGATTCTCTGTATAACAGCACGTCAGGTATTTCCGTTATTGTTCTGTGTGATATTTTCATGATCCTTTGTAAATAATCAAATGTGGCTAAAATTTTATTATGATCTGAAATAAAAATTTATTAAAATTATTTATTTATTTATGATTTATTAGATAAATGACACATAACCTCCAAATTTAAGTTCTATATTCTATCAGATATTTATAAATTGTCAGTAGATCTTAAAAATAAGAAAAAAAATATTTGGCAGTTAGAAAAACCCTCGAATTTAGTTATAGAAGAGAAAAAAAATTAACTAGTTGAGAATGCTTAAGAGCTTTACTAAAACAAACTTGAAAATGTGCGAATATGCAAACCATGTTACATAAGCTTAAAAGAAGAGATTTTGACATTGATACAAATTTTTTAATGAAAATTTTTTACTAATACCATTTCTATGATTTTTGTCATTTTTTACGATTTGTCATATTCAACGGTTTTTTTTATTAACGATTTTTGTCAATTCCAATGATTTTCGTGTGATGCTTAGCATTTATGTTCATCATTTTTTGTCAAGTTTCAACGATTTTCATCAATTTGATGATTTTCGTAATTTTAAAAGATTTCTGTCATTTTGAAGATTTTTTATTTTGGCAATTTTCAATGGTTTTTGTAGTGTAGGCAAATTTTGTCGTTTTTAACTATTTTTGTCACGTTTGAAGATTTTTTTATCATTTCCAATGGTTCGTTTTCATCTTTTCCGCTCTGCTAACATTTTAAATTACATTCCAATGATTACGGGATTTATTTTATTTTTATAGGTTGGTATACATCAACAACAAATTTCATTACTAAGATATTGGGTGGATGATGGGTAACATAACCTAGATCATTATTACAAAAATTTAATTTATTAAAAACTGTGTTTTCTATTTTTTTGCCTTTTTAATCAAATTGACACTTTCTACAGGTCCGAGATGAAATATCCAATCCCGGCGAGTCTCAAACTCACAACTCAGGTGTCCTGCGCGTGACCAAATCAAAAAATTTGTATTTAAATCTCAGAAGTAGTAATAGAAGTGAGATGTAACAATGGTAGATTGTATGCGATAGAAAGAGGTTGAATAAGAGAAAATTTGAAAACTTTTTAGAGTTTTTTGGAGGTTATGAGGCATTTACTTGACAAAATGAAATCTTAATCAAAGATTGTGAAATGATTTAAATTAACTTGTTATGTTTCTTTTTCAGGTATAATAAAAGATGCATGTGCATTCATGATGTACTTGTATTTGTTACCTTTCATGAAAATATTAGGTTTTGATAATAGTAGAATTTTTCGTTCATCATCGTTAAATCCCATTTCCTCTTTAATTGAAAACATGTTTGTTTTTACATGACTTAAAGCATATGTGATTAGTTTCGGTTGTTTCGTTGTCAATTCTCGAACTTCTTTTCCTGTTAAATCAAATTCCTTTTGGAAGAAACCTAATCGAGTGTCGATATCTTGAGTACTGGAAAAGAAAATATTTTATTTTTATTTCAAGAGATCGAAATTAGAAATAAAAACAAGTTAAACACGTAAAATGCTAAAATAGTAAGTTAAGATTTATAAAGTAGCGAAATTTGCTCGCCATTTTGGGGCAAGAAAATGGCGCGAAATTTGAATTCATTTTATTATGTAACAGTTTGCAATTTTGTTCATTTTTGTAAAATACTGTGACATTTGTTAATACATTTCATGATTTTTGAGATTCTTTTAAGGGTTTTTTTAACATTTTAGACGTTCTTATAAAGAGTTTATGACGTTTCTTGACGTTCTTTAATGAGTTTTTGACAATTTTTGGCGTTCTTTTAGTGGCTTTTCATGATTTTTTAGAGTTTTTGATCTTTTTTTAAGAACCCTTAACGTTTTAGAGGTTTTATAAATAATTCTTGAAGCTTTTAGACAATTTTTAATGGGTTTTAACACTTTTTGACGTTATTAATGAGTTTTTGACATTTTTTGATGTTCTTTTAGTAGTATCTTAACGATTTTTGAGAGTTTTTGACGTCGTTTTTAACATTTTTCAAAGTTTGAGACTGGAGAATTAAAAAAAAAAATCATACCACAAACTTTTTTAAGTGTCCAAGATAAAAAATCGAATTCCAGTGAGACTTGAACTCGCAACCTTCGACTTCTTGGGTGTCGCAATCGCGCCCAAGCAAGAAGTCGAAGGTCGCAAGTTCCAGTCTCACCAGGATTCGATTTTTTATTTTTTCTTAAATTTAAAATTTTTATTCAAATCTCAGGAAAATATATTAAAGACATTTTGACATTTCATGATTTTGACAGTTTCGCAATTTCATATTTTGACACTTCGACGCTTTTTTTATTCCATTTCCATAACGCAAATTTTTATACTGTACGCAGCAGTAAGTAGTCCCAAAATTATGGTATGTCTGGCAATCTTACGTACATGTAAATGGGAGTCATGTTGTGGCAAAATTCAAATATTAGCCGCGAAGCAATTGCACTATTATCTAGTGACTTTAGTTTGACTAGATTGTTGAGGGTACTCTCGTGACACTAAATGTAATTATCATCATGAAAACTGTGACTATCATGATGGTGTGATAGCACACACGCCTGCCATAATCTGAGAAATGCGTGGAAATGCAATAATCAACACAATTTGTGATAGTACTACCCCAACATGTAGATATTTCATTTTTATGAGAGTATCTTAACTATCTAGTCAAACGAGATATTGTGAGATAATTGTCCTGACAGAACAATAGTAACTATCATATCATGTATAGATTGATAATTATTATGTTGGTTTAATCCTGAGTGTACTATCCCTATGTAAAATTTTGTTAACTTTACATTAACGTTTTTACACTGTGGTTCTCGTGTGATTAAACTATTACAACTGTCATTATGTAGATGGCGTGATATTGACTATCCAAAATAGACAAATTAATGTGTGTACTAACCTAAAACTTAACCAGAATGCATTATGGCTTATTATCCTTGTAATCATTTCCTGTTTAAATTTTTTTGCACTTAAATAATTCAATCTAACTTGTAAATCATCAAGATTCTCCTTAAAAATGAACGGATTTTTTGTAATTATTCTCCCAATATCATCAATAGTTACACCAGTTTCGTGTAAAAATATCACATGCTGTTTTATATCATTCTCAAAATCCAATCCCAAAATATATTGCGGAACATTTTTCTTCTTTTCCAATTTATATAAATTCACTCCGAGTTTTAATAATTCTTGTAAAGTAACGGATTTGTTTACGTAAGCTGCAAAATTAAATGAAGGTTTTAAATATGGAGCTATATGTGAAATGTCTTCTTGTAAAGGTTCCAATACGGAAACCTTTTCATTTTTAATTGTTTCGATTACTTCTAGGTTTGTTAAATCCGATTGATTTCTTTCAGTGTTTGTTAGATTTGATAATCTTCTAAATATTAAAGGATTATTTGTGTATTTGCAAGGACACACTAGTTTTATACTTTTTTGTAAAATTATATTCGTTTTGAACATTATGAATTTTATTTGAAAACACAATTTTTAGGTTAAGTAGGAGTACCAACTTAAAATTGTTTGTCAAATTTATACTCAGTGTTACCAATTAAATATGTTATAAAAAATTTGAATATTCTTTTCATTTGATTAATTATTTAAAGATTTTAATATATCATCAAACTTAATGAATATTTTGAACAACGTAAATAGTTCATTAAAATATTTTGCGGATTTGTTACTAAAAGACTCTAAGTTATATTTATTAAACTTTTGGATATTTATTAGAAAACAAGATCCACCATCGCTACATCTCACTTACACTCATTGTGAGACGAAAATTTTTCTGCAAAATCCGTATTTGAGCCTCAAATAACATGTTTTCACATTTTAATGCATCTTTAAGACAAAAATTCGGTCATGTTGGATCCGCCATTTTTATTTAAAAATTTTAAAATCGGTTTCATAATCAGCGACCCTAAAAACTTCAAAATCTATAATTTCAAGAAATTTCATTGAGTTTTCAGAGAGTGTATAGAAAACTGCACTAAAATCCAAATAATATATGCACCTCCTAATGTTATTACGAAGGGAATGCACCCATCGTCAAGCTTGTACGTACTTTCTCTTGAAATTTCATAATTTTGATCAAATCGAGCTACTTATGTTCGACTATTTAATCAATAAATACAGTGTAGTGATAATAGAAACATATTTAACGTATCCACGCAATATTGTAAATTGCGTGAACGCTAAATGCCTACGACATGGGCAGTGATGATGTTCCCGCGTGAACCTAATTTTATAAATTGCGTGCACGTTAGCGTGTACCGAGACAGTGCCTTAATTGAATAGGAAAACCATTTTATCTACAATACTTTGTATTTGAATTAAAAATATTCGCGCTACTCTGTCTAATCGTGTAGCATCCTTCCCGCTGCTTGCACTATCGCTACACGTGTTCGTTCTTAAGCCGGTTACACATTAGAGGCAGAGGGAAGCCGAGGCAGCATTAGGCCTAACACCATTAGGATGAACTAAAGTGTAAGCAAAGACACAAACCAAAGGTTTACTGCATGGATAAGGTTTATCTATTTACTGCACAATTAATTAAAAATCATTTATATTTAAAAGCACTACATTCAACTAATCCTTTTAAATAAAATGAATTCAGTACTTTCAAATGTAAATAATTTTTAATAAAAGCAACACAACAAAAATGGTTATTTATGTATTAAGGAAAAATAAATAAAGCGAAACATTTTACTAAATAATTTTTATTTGAGTAAATAAAATCTAAAACAATTAATTGACAATATTTTTATTGACATGCAATTTACTTAAAATATCAAAACAAGGGAATAACATATGAAAAATCTTATAAATGAGGTAAATGAGCAAAACAAAGAAATTGATGCAAAAACTAATATAAAAAAAAATTAAATACCTTAACTTAGCTTATATTCTAATAATATTGTAATTTCTTGGACCAGTTTTGAGGTTATAAAAATGTCCTATAAGTAAACCATTTAAAATTTATAAAAAATCCAAATGCAAGTAAATTACCACTTTTAAATTTAATAGTACTTTTACTTATTAATTACGTATTAATGGAAGATAAGTGACCTTAGGGTGAGGCAGCCTCGGCTCAGCTAAGGGCTATTACACATTAGAGGCAGAGGCAAACCCAGACAGCATGAGGCAGCCTTGTTCTCTCTCGCTTTGCCTCAGTTTGTTCTAAAGAGACAAATTTTGGCCCGTGCAGGAGCGCGTATGACGCTGGTCTCGGCACTGATCCATGCACTCTGCGCGAAAATTTTAACTCTACGGACAAGAAAATAAATCAAGAAAATTTTCTGAATTTTGCAATAAAAAAAAAAATTAAGAATATCTTGCAAAAATCATCAAATATAATTAATAAACACTTGTAACGTCATTTGTTGTTGAGTTGTGTGTCAGTTTGATCAAAGAAAGCAAAATCTCAACAGATCAAAATCATACAAACACTCGATTTAAGGAATTTTCATTCAAAAAGTCGTAAAAATTGTATGCTTTATAGATATCATAGTTATAAAAAATCCAGAAGTTGCGATGCTTTACTTGAAAATTCGACAAAAAAAAAACTTTAATCTGCGTAGATTTTGAAAGATTTTGAAATTGATTTTTTTCCCTAAGAAGGATCATAGTGCTGTGTGACAAACGGATAGACGGACGGACATTCAAACGATTGCAAGAAGTTTTCTTAAAAACGGAACAAAAAAAATTTTTTTTTAAATATAGCATTCGAAATCCTGACAAAAATAGTTTATCAATTGTTATAGTTTGTGAACCTTGAAAATGATAGGAGCGTGGAATTGCCAGATCCTGACGGTCTCATCGCAGATCGCGACTCCCCCACGAACTCAAATGAGAAAAACCGCGCTCCACACGCGCGCTCCCTATAACAACACTAATTATAAATCACACGATTATTTCTAAATTATAAAAATAAAACAGTTGATTAATTGTGAAAAAATAAAGGGTGAAAAGAGGGAGGGGGAGAAAGGGACGGATGTTAAATGGTAATATTAATTTAGAAAATAAAAATTGGGGATTTTGATTGAGTTGTTTAGGTGGTAAAGTAAGAGGTAATGAATATATGTGTGAAGAAGCATGCGCGGCGTCGCTGGCGTCGGGACGGTGCGCGCCCGGGCAATAGGCATTAGTGCCGCGCCGACTTCCGCACGACCGATCGAAATGGCGAGCTGATATTTATTTATATACCTGTGCAGTGAGTATCACAAGTGAGAGAAATGGCACCGATATTATTAATTAGTGCCAAACACAGTGCCTCGGTGGATTAAATTTAGGCATGCAACAAGCTACTGATGATGGGGGCAGCTCCCCGGCGGCTACTGGTGCCACGGGGACGGCAACCACGGCGAAGAGCCACGTGAATGGGGGACGATTTGATTTCGACGATGGTGGAACGTACTGTGGAGGGTGGGAAGAGGGAAAGGCACATGGGCACGGAGTGTGTACGGGGCCAAAGGGCCAAGGTGCCTATTCCGGTTCCTGGCATTATGGTTTTGAAGTATCGGGGGTCTACACATGGCCTAGGTAAAATTTATTATTCATACTTGTTGCCTTCAACCCCCCCACCCCCTTCCCCCCTACACCTACACAAATTTTATTAGAAAAACAGGTGGCACCACGACATTTCATAAATTCTTATTGGAACATCATAATTCCAATAACAACGTGCGCGCCCTGCTGGTTAAAAATAAAAACCGGCACTTAACACAAAAAATTTAAAAAATCCAAAAACCTCCCCATTTTAAATAAACAAATAAATCCCCCCACCATTCCAAACTAAACCCATTCTAAATTTATTAACTATCTAAATTTAAATTTAGACCACTGAAATTACTAGACGGATTATAATTTAATTACAATTAATGATTTCAAGTAGATTGGATGGGTCACCCATTAATTTTTTTAGTTTTCATTAAAAAAAAAAAATTAAAAATCTCGCAAATTCTAATTGACATATCGTTCGGCGCGCGCGAATAATTTAATTTCAGTACAAAGTGAGTAGCTGAAAATCCGCTGTAAAAATAGACACAGTACTAAGCTAAAAGCTTTTACTGTGGGTTACGACTTTTAACAATTATGCATGTGTTACAAACGGATCTTTTAAATAGAACTGAGTAATGTAATATATTTGGTCTACTGTATTGATCTCTTATGGGAGGAAAGAGCGTTGTGAATATTTTGGTTTCGTTTTTTTCTTTGTTTTTTTTTTGTTTTTTTTTATTGAAATGTAGATTTGAGGTCGTTTTGATCTATTTCATTTTTATTTTATTATTATTATCATTTTTTTATTCAGACTGTTGTTCGTTTTAACTGTTTTCTATTTTGAACACAATCCTGGGAATAAATTGTATTTTCTAAGCGTACAGAGCGCATAAATATAACCCGGTGAAACTTTATTTTTTTTTGTTGAAATAGAAATTTTTTATATTTTGATTAGGAAAAAAGTTCTAACAACTTTTTGTAGATATACCAAAAAGATTTGTAGCTATTATGGTAATATTCAAAATGATTAAAGATATAAAAAATTAAAAATTTTAAAAATTTTCAAAATGAGAGGAAAAAATAAAATTTAAAAATTTGAAAAAGTTTTATATAAAAAAAAAACCAGAAAATTACAAAAATATTTACAGTAAACATTGCGATATTCAAATTGATCAAGGATTCAAAAATTAAAAAAGACTCAAAGATGGAAAGAAGTTGAATATTTGAAAAATGAAAATTAAAAAAAAAAATGTTTGTGCGTCGGGCATAAAAAAATTGCAAAAATTCTTTTTAAAGTAATCAGAAATGCAATATTGGTAACAATGATCATATTAAAATGATCAGAAAGTTTGAAAATTAAAAATTTAAAATACTTTTTTATATACTCGTAATAAAACATCATTTTAATGCCGGGGTATATATTATATTTTTTTCTAAAATAGTTTAATATTAAGACAAAAATTTATTTAAACAGATTGACGTTCATCAAAATTATGCAACCAACAATACAGTTAGACTCATAAACAGATGGCGTATATTTTTCTTTACAAAAATGTTTAATTATCAATTTAAAACATAAAATTTATTTAGAATATTAAATAAATGTTGTGCACTTGCTTTCCATTCTTCAAACACAAAAATCTGACAAACTACATTTGTTTTTTTAATGTTTTTAAAAATTGCAGTTATGCAACCATCTATTCACAAAATAGTCAGTAAAATCGCATTATAATGCTTTTGGGTTATTTTACTGCATCTTTCTCTCATTTTACTGACGATTTCAGAAAAATATATTTTAATGTACTAAACTCGTATTTAGAAAATTATGCATAGTCATTTTTGGAGAATTTCTTTTCAACGACTTTTATTGTTTTTATTTTCTTGTAATAACAAGATATAATTTTTCATTCTGTTTTCTAAATCAGAATTCAACTAACGATCTTTAATTAATGAATCGATTTGAGTACAAAGAGATTTCTGGGCTTAATGATACGGAAGCCATTTGTAAAATGTAGGGATTTTCCATAAATTTTAATTACGGTTAGATCTTTAAAGAAAAGAAGTAATAAATCAAATTGCTTCTATTGAAATTAAAAAGAATTCGAATAAATATTTCTAAAGAAATTTGAGAACGCTCAGATTTCTTTGTGTACCTATCCCAAAGTAATTCAATTTACACTTTATAAATTTGCAATTTTAAATATTAAATTTTCAAAATCACATTCGATCTACATTTGTTCAATTTTTCACTAAAAATTTTATAATATGACCATAGAGTAACTATAGACCAGAGGTGGCACTCAAGTATTGCAATTTTAATGCGCATGTGCGAAAAAACCGGCAAGAATATGAGAAGAAAACTAAAATTGTGAAAATTGCGAAATAAAGAAAATCGAATAAGTTTTGAATGTAAAAATCAATCGGTGAAATCGGGAAAACTGAAAAAAATCGAAACTCAAAAAAATAATTGTGAATATTGAGCAATTCGTTGTAAATGAAGAAAAGGAGAAAAAATGAAGAAACTACAAAATTAAAAAAAACACATGAAAGTTGTGTGAAATAAAAAAAAGGGAAGTTCGAAAAATTCGAAAATTGAAAAAAATCGAAAAAAAAACACGAAAATGAAAAAAAATCGTTAAAAACGAAAATGAAAAGAATTGTTAAAATGTGATTCTTTAAAAATTGCCGAAATATCGAAAAGTTGTCGATAATCAAAATGATCCAAAATGTCGAAAAGTCATAAAACATTGAAATTTGATAATGTTCAAAATGTTAAAATTTGTTCTTATTTTTCGATTTCTACTTGTTCTCATGCTTTTGTCATTTCATTATTTTTCGCCTTTTATGTTTATGTGTTTTCAACTTTTATTCTTTATAATTTTGATTATTCTTTGATATTTTGACATGTCAATTTTATTAATTAAACAGTATGAAAGAATTACAAAAGAAGAAGAAGTAGACTTGAATATGAGTCGTTAATTAAAAAAAATTAGAAAAGAAAATTTTGTTTATTGTTTTGGCAACAATAATGCATTATGTATATTTTTTTAGGCCATGTGTAAATGACCCCGACCGATTTATAACGAATTATCAGGAAAGAACCAAGAAATTCTGGTTTGGCAATTTGTAACAACAGATTAACAATTTTACTCTATTTATCAATCCCTCTGGTATGCCAAAACAGAACTAAAATAAGTTGATGTTAAATATGTTGTGTTTTTTCTAAATTATATTAATAAATAAATAAATAAATAAATTTACTTCGAAAAATAAAAAATGTCAAAAAATTGAAAGAAAGATAGAGAAAAATTCAATATTTACAAATTTTAAATTTTTTCTTTTATTTAACTTACAACTTTTCAAAATTTAGAATTTTCCATTTTAACATGATATTTTAACATTTAACGTTTTATGCTGACCACTCACATGACGATTATCGAAGAGATATTTATCGTACGTGCCGTTACCTGAAATCGAATTTCACTACATATATTCAGTTTTTTTCGGCGAGTATTTATCCACCAATCGATATCTCTGTCTAAAACTGCGTGTGTATTTGCATCTACGATTTTTATTGTCAGTCCGTTATCGATCAGAGGCGAAAATCGAAACTGAAGGCTTATTTTAACACACACATGCAGAACGAATTATTATTTGATCGAAGTGACGGTGGCAAGATCAAGATGCGCTAGTCTGTGGTGATGTACGATTATTATGCTTAGTCCTGGACTCACGATTTTTATCTCTTCGACAATCGTTATGTGAGTGGACAACATTAGTTATTTGACGTTTTATAATTTTGTCATAAATGTCAATATGTTTTTGACCTTTTTGACATATTTCGACGTTTTATTATTCTTCAATATTTTTTTTTGACGTGTTAACTTCATAAAAATTTTTTAACATATTTTTTTGATATTTAAATATTTTGATAATCTTTGAAATTTTTAAAAGTTTTCAAACAAAATGTCATTCTCCGCCATAAGCAATTTGAAAAATTACATTTTCCTCGAAATATCGCATTATTCACGAAAATTGGCATTTTTGGAAAAATCGCATTTTCTCTTAAAAAAAAAAACGCATTTTCCATGAAAAGTAGTATTTTCCAGTTTTGACAATTTAATTCTGTTTTTGATATTATTGACATTTTGTTTAATAATAAATTATGTCTTAAGGAGGAGAAATTGAATATTGTTTGTTTGAAGCCAGGCCGAGGCCAGGCAAATAAACAAAACTTTCTCCTCCGAATAGTATATGCTATTTTTTATTCTAATAACATTTTCACATTTGCATTTGACATTTGATATTTCACATTTTGACATTTGACATTTTGACATTTGACATATTGACATTTTGACATTTGACATTTTGACATTTTACATTTTGACATTTTACATTATAACATTTGACATTTCGACATTTGACATATCGCATTTGACATTTGAGATTTTGACATTTGATATTTGGGCTTTAAACATTTTTAACAATTAACATTTTCATTTTTGTCATTTAGAGTTTTAAATTTGACATTTGATTTTTAACAATTTTTTGATATTTACATTGTACAATCTAAATTTAAAAATCTTTTAAAATGTTAAAATAATTGGTTATGATTTAATTACTAATTTACAATTTAAATTCAAGTTATTTAAACTAGACAATGGCTTACTTCTGCAGGCTGTGTTCAGTAAAATATTATCAAAATTGATAATCACTTGTAGAAAAACATTTTTATTTTTTGATTATTTTGACATTTTGACCTTTTATGATATTTTATTTGATTGAAAATGACGATTTTTTATATGACATTTGGGACAGCAACAACAATTTATAAAATCGCTTTTAAATAAAAATCTAATCGAGATAAAACGGTGAAAGAATATCACTTAGTATAATTAGGATCAATATTAGAAGAGTCAATTTTCAATTTTGAAAATTGTTTTGCGTCAGTTGGTATTTACTCGAGAATAAACGAATGATCAAAACTAATGATGACTCCCACGTTGTAATCTAATGCGGAAGAATTAATTCATTAACCTTTTTATAATCTTTGTTTGTTTAGCGTATCGATTTGCGGATATGTAGGGATACGCATGACGCTTTCAATTTGCATTGTTTTATTTATTACTGATACCCGTAACATTTTTTTTTGACAGTTTTAACATTATTTTGATGATTGACATTTTGACATTTAGCTTTGACTATATTTTGGCATACGTACCAACCGATATTTTTTTTTTCTTAATATTTTGGATTTTCAAGAATAAAGAAGGCAACTAACAAAACATTTATTATTATTCGAAAAAATACAATTGTTTGAAAAATTTATTGCAAAACAGTTTTCAAAAATTTTGCCCATTCCAATTCACTTTTCAAATGAGCTATAGATATCAATTCTTCATCATTTTCATCACTTTTACTTTCTTCACTAGACAAAGAATCATTTGGTGATTTTTTAGGAATCCCAAGAATACCAGATGGTTTAGAATCATCATCATCATATTTTTTATCAATTTTTGCAATTTCTTCATTTTTGTGTTGATAAACTTCTTTGGCATGCGGAAAAAATTCTTCATTCTTTTGATATTTACTTTCTTCTTTGGTGTGCGGAAAAAATTCTTCATTCTTCTGATATTTAGTTTCTTCTTTGGTGTGCGGAAAAAATTCTTTATTCTTCTCATGTTTACTTTCTTCTTTTTTAAATTCTTTACTTTCATCATCACAAGTTTGTCCATGAGATAATTTGAAGAATTCTTCTGTTTTTGGTACACAAATTTCTTCATTTTCCTGTGCAAATTCTTTCCCATTATTTTTGTTATAATTTCTTTTATGACTAATCACTTTATAAACATCAACTTCTCCATCTCTTTCTATCACAATATGTTTTGTTATTTCACCTGGGCAATCATCCTTGTCATTATCGAGAAAATTCACTAACATCCTAAGTATCCGTCCTAAAGTGCACGACTTTTCATCGTTCATACAATGAAAACTTTTATTTTCCACATGTGAAAACACTAACGCGATCAAAAATATCTTTAGGAGATACATTACGAGTTAATATTGCGATTAGAATTTTGTTCGAGTTTTGTTTTATATGAAAATCGATTAAGTAATTCCTTATAAAACTGTTTTTCCACGTAGGTATACAATTCGCGACTAAAAGAAAGGTCTTCCATAGAATTTTTTTTGTTATGTTTTTATTTTGTTGTACAATGTTATTATTTAAATATTCTTGAAATGAAGGTCGAATCGAACGTGCATTTATTTTAAACAAATCGGTTTTGTTGGAAAATTTAAAAATCGAATCAGTCGGAAAATGGTAAACGGATATTTTATGCATTACCGTTTCGTTTTAACGTAGGATATTTTAGAACGACCTACTTAATCGCAAATGCAATTTTTCAAGGAAAAAATGTGATTTTCTAAGTAAAAAACCAAAAAATTATTTGAGGAACAAAACAAAAATTGGAAAATGCAAAAAATTAAAATATGGAAAATTCGAAAATTTTTAAATATCAAATGTCAAAATGTAAAATGCTAATGTCAATTTTCAAATTGGCGAAATCTCAAAAATTGAAATTTAAAAAATTGTAAATGTTTTTGATTTTGTATTTAAAACTTTATTTATTCCTTTTTTTTTTAAATATTTATTGCTGTAACGTATCGGAATAATGTTACGTCACATACAAAATAATGAAATTCCTGTTTATATTTTTATTTCTGTCAGGGGAAGAAAATTAGTGGCATATTTAAAGATTTTTATCGCTTGTCGCATAACACACTTTTTGAATAAATTAAAAATTAAAACAAGTGGTACATGCGATTAATGGTTGTCAACACTGGAAACCATACAAACAATTTAACAAATCCCAATAGCAATTTTCAACATGCGAAAACTTTTAAACAACTCACGTAATAGTATATTATGTAACGAGATTTGTAAATAGCATTTTACGCACGAGTAGAAATGATCAAAGAAAGAGAAACTTTTGGGTCAATTCCTTAGATTGTGGGAAGGGGGTTATTCAACTCAGTTTTCTTTTGTAAAATTTCTTCAGAATTGCCGGGACCGTTTCTGTGGTGATTCAAGCTGGATAGGAAGTTTCCTTTTCCAGGCTTTGGCTTTGTTGTTGAGTTTTTTTTAGCTGGAAGCTTTGGGATGTTTTTTCATTTTTGTGAGGAAATTATCGAATAGTTTGTCGATGTACTGCTCTAGAGAAGGGTGGTTGAGATTTCCGAGGATCCCATCGTGTTCAACATGCAGCTGCCAAGGTACATTCTGTATTACTTTTTAAATTTTGGACTGGCAAGCGAGAAGCTGCTTGATTTTATTTGGGTGGATGTGCCAAATTTAGCAAGTCAAAATGGGTCGAACAAAGGCATTGAAAACTTTAAGTTTATTTCTAGTGTTTAGCCGTGGTCTTCTGGTTTAAGCGAGGGTATAGAAATCCAGAACATGATAATTTCAGATTTTTTGGGGCTGAGAAAGATGCTAGGGCGAGATGGGTTTTGAATAAGTTTGGGACATCGTAAGTATTGATATTGTATAGATTGGGGCCGAGAACTGAACCAGAGGTACGATCTTAGTTGAAGTGTTGTTGATTTAATGGAAAAGAAGTGATTGTTATGGTATCTACTTGCTGAGGTGAAGGAGAAAGTTTAAGGTACACATTTTGTAGACGAGGGCATGCTGCCAAATTTTATCCTAACCTTTAGAGACATTTAGACTTCCTCGTGTTTCCGAATTTGTTGTAATCATGTGTGATTAATTCAACCACTCGAATTTAATTAATGTGAAGTTGGATGGCCTTCATGAAAACCATGTGGTTAAGGATGTATTCACAAATTTATTCTGCGTAACTAGTATGTTTGGGGTCTTTTGAGGGGTTCGGCTAAAACTGAGTTTGAAGACGTGTTGCAAAGTAGTTGGTTGTTTCGAGTTCGTTAGTGGTGAACTGTTATCAGTTGTGACCGCAGTAGAGGCTGTGTGCTTTTTGAGTCTTCTTAGTCTACTAACGGAGGATCAAAGATTTTTGAGGTCGATATTGATTTTATTTTCGAAAAATGCCTTATTTCTGAGGTCTGAAAGATGATAATGGAGTTGGGTGCGGAGTTTGTAGGACCTGGTTTGGCAGTATCTTTTCCAGGCTTTTTTTTTGGCCTTGATAAGTTGTGATGTTTCGGGAAAAGTGGGAGAGATGATATCTTGCACATTTTGTACTATACTAGCGGAGTAGATAGCTTTTCTTATTTCATTTTCGTAGTGGTGTGCGGCCTGATCTATATCTTGTCTAGAAATTAAAAGGATGATTTCCAACTCAGCCTTCGACATAGAAGTTGTTTGTGGTTTCGTTACTGGATCCAAGAATTTACAAATGTTACAATTTTATAATTGAAACAAAGAGGTGAACTAACGCCATCTGTATTGGGTCAAGAGAATACAATTCCCATCGTTTCGGAAGTTACTTTATTTTATACACCAATAGTTTAAATTTACAAGTTATCTATCAATTATCTGTGAGTTAAGCAAAATGTAATTTTAACTGAATCAAATTATAATTTCATTTATTAAACCATTTTCTAAAATATCGTTGATAAGAACCAATTTATGTCTATATTAATAAATCATTTCGTCTTTGTAAAATTGATTTAATAGCACTTAAGTTAATTAAAGATTTTTCCTACATCACTGACAACCCTTTTACGAAAAGCGAACTTTTCCAATCTAATTAGTTCAGTTTAATTACTTGATAATTAAACATGCTTTGAATCGAGCTTTTAAATTTATTTAAACGCCCTTAAATTTTTTCTAATTTAATTTAAAACTGTATAAAAAAATATAATTTTTTTAGGAATTTTAAAATTTTTGTGAAAACACTGAAATAATTAAAGAAATCTATGATCAAATCTGAAAGTTTTAAAAGCATTTTCAACTTTCAAATTTACCAAATTATTTTAATATAAATCTTTGAAAAATATTTATTAAAACGTATCCTATCAACGACTTTAATTTTTTATTTTTTTTTTATTTCGGCAAATCTTTAAAAGTCACGTCAAAATCTAATTGACGTATTTATTTGCAGCGTTGCCGGATCTTTACCACGGCTTACTTAATTTTTCTTTTTAACAAAAGATGATCGTTGTAGTCATGGCGATAACTTACCTAATATTTATCGACACCAAAAAATCAGTATAATTTAAAACAGTTCGAGGGTACAGTTCTAAAAAAATTAAAGAAAAAAATAGCAGTGTTAATTTTTAAAAAAACATTCGCGATTTTATTTTGAAACATTTTTGATTGTCAAAAAAACGAAGAAAATTACTCGATTTCACTATAGTATATGTGAAACGAGTTGACCTCAGCCGGAAAAAGCCAAATCAAGTTTATCTTTTGGGAGGAGAATTTAATCGAAATTGGATGGGAAAAAATTTTGGAATATCGAAATTGTAAGTGAAAGATAAAAAATTTTGGACATTTTGGTTGGAAGACAGTGCGATTTTCTTTTTCCGTAAGAAGATCGGTAGAAGAAAACCATTGTTTTATGTGAAGTAAATTTCCCGGAAGAGGATTATTTTGTGGATTTTTGGAATTGATTTAATATTTACTTCAGCAAATATGTCTTCTGTCATTTTTGAAAAACTCAAATGTCATTACAAGAAACACCGAATAGCAGTTTACGATGATATAAATATATTTGATTTCATCTTGATTTACCATGATGTATCTCATCTACCGAAACCAAAGATCCTCCGCAATGGGTTGCTGTATTGATCTCTCAGGAAATTTAGGCATGTGACATATGGTTAACAACTAAATATTAAATCAACATATCTGTTTTATAATGTTCTAAGTAAATTTTGTAAAATTTGAATTATTTTCTAAGTAAAATTGTAAAATAAAAAATTGTTTTTTTTTTGTTAAAATATTAGGATCCAATTTAGGAGTTTTATTGTCAAAAAATCGATTCAAATTGACTTGGAACATCCATTGTCAAACAACTTCCCGAAAATTATCAGGGCGCTAGTTCGATTACATATCCTGGTTTCATTCTCGTACACATAACACTTTCGTCTTCGTCATACTCAAAATATACAATTTATTTAAATATATTCGTAATTTTCACTAAATGTAATCTTGGGAATGACAGTTTAATTGGAAACCTATGAAACGTTTCTTTTCCGTCGGAACCACTTAATGGATTTTGAAGGTTATTCGATGACGCTTTTTAAATTTTCAAATTTAAAATGTCTAACGATATCTTGGGGACTCGTGCCCCAATATTTTAAATTAAAACCAATTTTAATTTTAAAATTAAAATGACAGATTGACAGTTATTTATGACAGAAATGTTATTCAGTAGAATCTCTTCAAAATTTAAAAGTGACGGAAGGTGATAAAAAAAGGGCGAGACGTTTCTTTATATATTTTTGTTGAAAATCCAAACTAATTGTGAAGGTCGAAGGTTTTCAATCAGTAGAACGTAATTAATAGCAATTGATGTCTAGTGTCAGTCTAAACAAAAATTTTTG
Source organism: Coproporus ventriculus (assembly GCA_027574865.2). Taxonomy (NCBI): domain Eukaryota; kingdom Metazoa; phylum Arthropoda; class Insecta; order Coleoptera; family Staphylinidae; genus Coproporus; species Coproporus ventriculus. Next base: position 20,429 of record JAODAH020036063.1, on the reverse strand, counting down.
TACGAGTATGTTTGAGGTTTATTTTATAAGAATTTTTGTCCACTATGCAGTGAATGTTTTGTGGGGCAGTGTTATAAATCAATTCTTCTAAAATTCTATCATATCACAAAATATAGCCAGATCAAATTTTGATTGAGGAATTTTTTTGGGGATAATGATAAAAAATCTGAAGTCAAAATTTTTCTGTGATTGCCACCAGTAGACGTCATTTACATTTCACTGATTGAGGAGTGTAGGGATCTATACGACATTTGGTGTAGAAAATTTTCGAGATTACTAATTAGGATTTTGATATCAAAATTCTGATATCATGACTGATAGCTGTCAATCATTTATTACCAATGAAAACATTAAAACAGGTCATTTTTTAATGTTTAAAAGAAGGTATTATTAAAATAATAAATAATAACAATAAATTGATATTAACTATTTATTCGTGTTATGAATGCCTGTTGCATTATGCATTCCTATTTTTTAACAACACTGCATTATGCAATTGTTGGAAATGTAAGATTGATGTAGATCGAAAAAAATGATAATGCTAACATGGTGCAAAGTGTAATTTATTCGTATTTAAATAAAAGAAAATTCATGAATTTTATAACATAGGACTGCAAGTACATATTATTTAATGAAAAAGAAAAATGCAAATTAATTTACGTGATTTAGAGCAGTGGTTCCTAAAGTGGGCGATACCGCGCTAACATATATTTCTTTGTTGTTCCTAAAGCTACAACTTAAAATATTTCAAACAATGACTAAAATTAGAAAAAAGGAAAAATAAAAAATTAAAAAAATATAAAAATGGAAAAATGCCAATATATAAATTAAGGAAAATGAAAAATATTACACACTCATACAAAGCAATAGAATTAATTTACAGAGGGTCATAGAAAAGTGATAAATAAACATGAACTGTAAATAATGTTTTCCGAATTTTCCAGAATTTCCTACTTAATAAATTCAAAATTTTTCCGGCTCTTTTACAATTTTTCGATATTCTCTGAATTTTTCAAATATTCCGAAATTATCAGATGTTCCAAATTTTTAGATTCATCTTAGAAGTACATGGAAAATAAGGAAAATTGATAAAACTGGAAAAAAATTAAAGAACAGATTTCCAAAAAGAAAACCGTAAATGAGAGAAAAACTGAAAAAGCTGATGGAAATTTCAGAAAATTGAGAATATAAAAAAACGGAGAAAACAAACAAAGAGAAACAAAAAATAGAAAAATATAGAAAGCGTTGGAAATAGAAATCTTCAAAAACATTAAGAAAATTTAGAGTTGTCCATTAAATATTTTTCAGTCTCTTGATTTTTTCGATTTTTGTTGAAAAATTGAATAAAATGTCAAAAAAATTGTGTTTGAGTAGTTAATTTTCATCCAGGGGGAGTAATTTTATTTTTTAAAAGTGGGTGGTCTATTAAATAGGTTTGGGAACTACTGATTTAGAACAAAAATAATGTTAAAGAAAGTTGGAAGGGTATTACATTAAAACACGATGAAGGAGGGGTTCAATAACTTGGTCCATTGATCTACTCAATCGTTTGAGAACTTGCATACTAAAGTCTTAACCAATTTACTAACTATTAAACTATCTGTATTCACTTTGAACTAAACGAGAATTCTTCGAAACACTTATACTCGTATTTTAATGATGACAGCTCTACTTTGAATCTCTTTGTCTTAGAATAATAAATATAACAATAAAGAAAGAATTGTAATTACTTGATTTAATTGGATTTTAAATACTTAATCCAATTTATAGCGGATTGCAAAAGGTGTAACTACATACCAAACAATTTTAATTGCACGTCATCACTACTATGTGACGTGACATCCGTGCAATGTCGCCAGCTTGTAATATTTCTCCCTATTTATGAAAAGTCAAATAATTAAATCATTATCAATTGACAGATAATTTCACAATTTTAAATCAAATAAATCTAAGTGTTAAATTTAGTGCAACATCGCATATTTTTCGTCATTGCTGCCAATATTGAAATACGCGCGAGATTTAAATTTCTATATTATAATTTCGCAACGCAAGTGAAGTTGTGTTGGTTTACCTGATTTTGTTTGATGACCATTTATATGACGTGCAATTAAAATTGTTTGGTATGTCCTGTAGTTAGATATAATAGTTATTATTTCGCTATTTGTTTTATATATTTTGTCTACGAACTTGAAAAGTTTGTATACGAAAACTATTCGAAAATATATAATTGTTTAGTAATTTTTAAATTTTGAATTTTTTTGTAATATTTCCATTTTAATAAAATACAGCTGATGATGTTTTAATTTTTAAAGCGAAACGTCGGCATAAAATTAAATTGTAATGTTTTGTCCTGAACACCAAAATTATTTCTTTAAAACCGTAAAATCCGAAAAGTCAAAAAATAGAAAATTTGTAAGTTCCAAATATTCCAAAAATAAATTGAAAAAATATAAAGTGAATAAAAGTAAAAAATATTATTGGTCTAAAAATTTAAAAACAAAAAGTTTCTCAAAATCGATTAAAGAATTTTCTGACATTTCTAATTTTTTATTTTGGAGTTCTAAATTTTCTTCACGAATTTTTTCAAAAGGACGCGCTTTCCCTTCAAAGTCAAAGAATCTTCTCAAAAGTGAGAAGAAAGAAACCATCCACGAACATTCATTCCTTCCAGTTTCGTAAAGTGACAAAATCAAGAGGATTGAAGATTTTATGTGGATGGGTAACAACCAGATTGCGCGGCAGGCCAAAAGTTGGCAAAACTGCACCTCTTCATTGTCGCGCGAGAAAGGCATCAGGAAAGCGGTTGTGTGGATGGGCAACCACAAGTTTGTCGATCGCTTATTCGCGATAAACTCGGAGGATACTACGGCGTGATGGGCCTCTGACTAAACGAACCTTTTTGGGTTTATAATATGCACTCACAGATTATATTCCTACACCCATGTCCTGTAGGTACTATTCTAATGTATAAAGTTTATTATCTGGCAGTCCCTCTTGATATTACGAAAACGCCTGTAGTTTCTGAGTTTATAGTAATCGTAAATGTTATATGATACGAGTATTGAAAAGTTAAAGTTGAATATTGAATTCTATCGCCACATTTTGTTTGTACTTGTATATTAAGATTCATATGTGTGCGTTACATATAAATTTTATATGTTTCTGAAGATCAAATTTAAAATGCAATTTCTGCAACATTAAGTGTAAACTGAAAATTTTCCCTTATATTTCATAAACCATTAAAATCATCATATTTATTACATATGATATTAATTTTATTTTATTGTTATTAGAGTCCGTTTGTCACTATGTTTAATTAAGTACTGGAATCAGTAGAGTCCACCGTTTGCGAGATATAATCGAAAAAATGCAAAAATGGGATCTTCTCCCTCTCCCGCCTTATGTGAGCCCTCCCAGGTTTACCTACAAACTACTCATACCAAGTCCTAAAGTCAAAAACCCTAGCATATTTCATTCATTCCACAATATATTTATTGCCAGGACTAAATTAGAATATCGAAAAGTTATTAATATTTTGATAAGTACTTAATTTATATAATTTTGAAATGTCATATCAAATTAATTCATTTTAGTTTCTAAACATGTCAAAACATAACTCACCTACTCAATAAGACGTCTAACTGAAAGTTTGTATTGCAGTTGGTCCAATACTTAACATAATAGGTCAGTTCTATTTTGACGTTATCAACTAAAATGAATCCACTATAGTTAACATGTTAACTTCTTGAAATTTTGACATTTTATATTTTGACATTTCTACAATCGTTATTTTAATCATATTATATATTATATTGATATTTAAATATGTTGTAAATGTAATTTTTCAATGAAAATTCGATTTGTCGGGAAAATTTGAATCTTTGAAAAGAAAATGTGTTTTCTAAGAAAAATCTCATTTTTTCGAGAATTACATTGTCCTAGAAAACGCATTATTCATGAAACAATTTTAATTGCACTTCATCACTACTATGTGACGTCACATCCGTACAATGTAAGCTTGTAATATTTCTCGCTATTTATGATATGTCAAACATTTAAATAATTACCAATTGACAGATAATTTTAGAATTTTTATATCAATTAATTCGAGGGGTCAAATTTAGTACAATACCGCATATTTTTCGTCACTACCAGTATTGAAATACGCGCGAGATTTAAATTTCAATGTTATAATTTCGCACTGGAAGTGCAGTTGCGTTGGTTCACCTGATTTTGTTTGATGACGACATTTATGACGTGCAATTAATATTGTTTGGTATGTCCTGTATTCTAAATTATAACGTATTTAAATCTGGCGCCATTTTCTGGCACCTTCATGGCAGCAAATTGTCTAAAGTATTTTCTTTTTCTGAAATCATCAAGCTATGTTTTTTCGCAATTAAATATTCCTGACAACGTGCATTGCATTAAACTTAATATCTTGCGCAATGATTCTCCGAAGTACTCTAAAAGTTATTTAGCTGACATTTATTTAAATAAAATGTCATTTTATAAGTTTATTAAGTTAGCAACAATGCACAAAATCGGCAGTAGAATCTCTGCTCACCCAACGGGAAAACTATATGTGTAAAGGCGCTAATGTGCGTCATTTTATTTACATTTATCCCTTCTTTCTTATTTTTGCATTATTTTGATGTGGTTGGTATATAAGGCACATGTACACATTTTTATTTGTGTAAATATTTTATTTTATATTGTAGTTGCATTATAATTCCCTGAAGATAGCTTTTGAGGTAATCCCGAAACGTCCCGAGTGCTGAGAAAGTAGCATTAACCTAAATATTTTTTAATATAAGTTGTAAAAATTTCAAATTTAATATATAATCTGTCCAAAATGATTTGATTTGAAATAAAATAAAAGATGTTGAGATAAAAATTGAAAAATGATCTATAAATAGTGCAGGAACACATCTGCGGTTTGAAATGTCGGATTTAGTAGCGCAAACACCTTTGAATATTTATATTTTAAACTAAAACTCACTTCCCGTCATAATTCTTTCAAGCGATAACAGTTTTTAACTGCCCAAGCAGATTGATCTGTTTTATTTGCATTAAAAATAAATAAAATGCCGGGAATTTCGTGCGAAAACAAATTTTAATATAATTAGCGTTATCTAGAATTCGAACGTTTCGTTATCAACAATAACATATTTTACCGTGACGTGAATTTTAAGAAAAATTTCTTGCAAAATAAATTACTATTTATAAATTTCAATATTATTTTAATTACATCAATTAATAAATAGGAGCAATAGCTACAGGTTATACCAAACAATTTTAATTGCACGTCATATATGTCGTCATCAAACAAAATCAGGTGAACCAACTCAAATTGGCTTTCGGTGCGAAATTATAACATTGAAATTTAAATCTCGTTTTATAAGTAAGGAGAAATATTACAAGCTGGCAATATTGCACAAATGTGACGACACATATAGTCATGACGTACAATTAAAATTGTTTGGTATGGCCTTTATCAACGTTATTTCTCATTCTCTCTCTCTCTCTCTTTCTTGTCATGCACATTTATCTCTAACATAATTTATAATTTACTTTTTTTTGTCTTGCTACACTTAGTTCAATTACTGTGTCCTTTTGATGATGGACGTCCTTTCCGGGCGTGGGTCTCCTCTTCGGTTCTTTAATTTCTTTCACTAAAGAAAGAAAGAGAAGAGATAGAGGAAAGAGAAATCAAAGTTATCTGGGTTTAGATGTCGGTAATCTAACCACCGGAAATTTCACTATCGGGAATTGTCTTACATCTCCTGGGAAAACGATTTTTGTCAATTTCATCCAAAGAAATTCAGAAAATTAGAAACAAAAGTGTAAATGATATCTTCGTATGATTGGACGTCTTCCTTTAATTAAATTTGTGTCGAAGAGTTTTAATTTTTTCTTCTAGAAAATTCCGAATATATTTTTGGTGTTTGTATGGTATCCGCAGTATGTTCACGTCCAGTTCATAAAAAAGACATTGTGAAGCTTGAAAATTTATGGTGCAATTATTTTGTATCATATAAAATATGTTGGTTGCCAGGAAAGATACGTAGCTTATTTATTTATATTAATAATTTATGATCAGTCATTTCATACTGCACGTGCATACATGTATTCAAATCATTTTTTTTTTTAAATATTTCTTTCAATTTAACTTTAAATTCTTTAGTAACTAAAAAAGCATCTGAAACCTTTTCTTTATCTGGAACTTTTTGTACCCCGGCGCTTTCACCTTTAATGTAATGAAATATCTCTCAATTTCATTCGTCGATTTATTAATTTAATTATTAACTGCAAATATAAATAGCTACAAGAAGAGGCAATTTGTATTGAGTAGGAAATGTTGACAGAAAGTTGGCAGCGCTTATTTAATTAATAATCATACCACGCACTAATTAATTATTTAACCATTGATAGCACGTCTCAAACTTTGTTTGTTTAATATGGAAATGTTAGAGATATTTCAGAGAATTTTGATTTAATAGATTTTACTTGTGTTATTAATGAATAACAAATCAGAGAATCAAGTTCAATTTTTTAAATTTCGAAACTTTTTATTTATTTATATGAGTGCGAGTCATATTCTTGACAACCAACTGCTGATAGCTGAAATTCTGACAACTGTCTTTTTGTTAGACCAAGATCCCGAAAATCAAGTTGGAATATATGAATGTTAGAATATATAAAATTATATGTTTTTGTTGTTGTTATGTGTTTTTGCCACTTAACACGCTTTTTTGCACTTCAAAAAATGTTTGCGACTACTTTACGGCAGTCATCTGCTAAGTAACATAATCTAAGGTACAAGATTGTACTATAATAATTATGGTATAATCTTGTAATTATTATAAGTGTGTGATTAACTGATTAAAGTTGGATAGTTGGATACCAACAGATAATCGTCACACACCAGATGAATTAATCGATATCGCATATTATAAAGAGCCACCATACATTTATAATGAGGCATGTGAATACACATCCTCTGTGCGCATTATGTCACGTCCGAAAATGTTTCTAATTTAGTTATAAGTAAAGTTCGGAATTTTGTATAAGAAATAATAGTAATTTGTGCAGTAAGAAACGACAAAATGTTCAACAAAAACTGCAAAATATACAAATGTATATATTACAATTATACAGGTCCATAAAAGGGAAATTCTGAATTGCGTACATGACTATGGTAGTTAATGTATCTTCCAACCCTGAATAGAAGAGGATTTTTTGCTAGAAAACAACTACTAAAATATGATGACGACAACTACATGCAAAAAATGGTTGGAAACCGCAAATATTTTGTTTTTCGAAATAAAAATTGGTATATGGTCAAGAATCTTCCAAATAACTGACAACACTCAGAATGTCAATGTAAATTCAGTACAAATGAGTCTATGGCTCTTCCGAAAATCCAACTTAGCTTCCCAAGCCAGACGAAGATTGGTCACGTAGATACTTGAGTTTCCCCATACACTACCAAATTTGCATTTGCCGGATTTGGGGTCTTTCAAGAAGTTTGTTTGAAGAAGTATAGATTGAAAAAGCTACGTACCTTCAAAGCCGTCATCGAGTAGTACTTTTATCATTTGCTTGAGAATACTAATATTGTAATGATGATCGGTGGGGTATTATTTTGATGAGCTGATTCTGCCTAAATTCAATTGGCAGATGGAAATATTTAATATCATTCGTGCGCACACAGTTAGTTGTGAAATTGCCTTCCTAATTCCAGTCAAGAAACCGACAAAGAATTTATCTGCGTGTTCCCTGGACTTTAATTTAACACTTTTTTGTGATGATAGTAACTATGTCGATTATCAGGTCGAATAATCTCTGCCAGTTTGCTGCTGTATGGAAAATGAATTCAAGAAAGATTTCAATGATATATCCTCTACCCTTTACCACAAGCTCTACACTATGCAAATAGAAGCCATATAATTTTATTACAGAACAAATTTGGGAAAAGAAAATTTTAATAAAGCGAATACTTAAAAAATATTCCCAAATCAGTTTTTACGATATTTTGCGTAAAAACCTTTAATTAAATCTTCTGTTTACAATAACTACTTAGTTTAATTATATGCATACAGATGGTGTTGCGCAACAATATTACTGGCAACATGTTCTTGAAAATTACTTTTTTCTTATGTAAACGGCGGGAAATAATATTTTTATAACTGATTTTGCATTTTGCAAATATATTTTTAAATAAATATATAGGAACGAAAGACAATCAACAAAAAAAGCATTTTTTCGAGAAAGTGACTTTCCCAATTGTCATGAGTTTGTTAGTTTATAGATTTTCTAGGCGGCGAGGACAAAAAATTAATAAACCAAACAATGTGTTTTGTATTAAGACATGTTTTGCAGTTAAGCATTGTCAAGTCCTCAAGTCATAAAAATAAAGCTGAAGTAACTACACTTTGCTATTGATTTTTATAAGAATGTTTTCCAAATGTTGAAAAAATTAACACCTCATTTCCCATAGCTGGGTACTCTTTTATATTATCTTTTTGGTAGAAATGAATATTATTTTGTATTTTAAAATGAAGGTCGTAGAGTTTGCACGCTAATTGGAAAGATGTCATGTTTTGCAGGTGAACAATATTTTCAAGATGGCTACGGATGGATTTATAACACCCGTCATACCCCATGTTAGGATGAAAACCTGTCATCTTCAGATTTTAAACCATTATATCTTTTCTATTTTAAATTCAAATAACAAAATTCTCTTGTAAAAAAAACTCAAGGATATCATCACTCGTACAAGCTAAAAAAATCAGTTTTTGTCATTTTATCAGATATCTGTTGAAATACATTAAGTATGTAGGTGGTGGCTATATTTATTAAGGCTCGTGAACATTATTGAACAAAATAATCTTTTTAATTTTTCTTAATAATTAATGTATGTTTACAATAGCTCAAAATATACGTTATTTATTTATTTTTTGCAAAACCACTATGTTTAATCTATGTCTTTACAAGATTCTGTTCAAATTTGTTTGAAAAACAAGTTGTGGTTAAAAAAGGATAAATCGATCTTGGTTCCTTCAAATTTGTCACTGAGTATGTATTAAAAGGCTCATACATTACCAACTTGGTTGTCAACCTAATCGTCAACAATGTTGTGGTTGTTGCCAACAAGTTAGTAAACATCAGTTCTATTTCGGTGGAAGGTTATTGCTGGAAAAAATATTATTTATGTAACTATTGCAAAAATGAGTGAGTACTTGTTGAGGTTGTATGAAGATTATGTAGATCCTACTAAAAAGAGTAGCGTTTGGAAAAATAAATGGTATGAAGTGAACTAGCTACCTGTTTCTGCCCTTGATGTTTTCAAAAACTTTTTAAGAATACCTGGTTCACCTAATTGAACAGCTAGTTCTGAATTTTCATAAAATACGGTTGTTGGAAAAAATGTAAGGATTTTGATGGCCGAAGGGAATGGATAGGTAGAAGAGGAATTAAGGAAACAGATGAATGGGCGGAAGAATTATTGGTTGTTTTTTGACGAAACGGAGGGAAAGTAATTCGAGTTGTCTCAAGATTAAAATTTCTTCTATGGCTTTCTTGACGTAAGTTTCCTTTATGATGCTGCCCAATTGTCAGCAAAAAAACTTACTTTTGGCCTTAATTGGTAAATTTTTTATAGTGCTTCTTTCAATAGTCTATTTCTCTCTGTCATAATCATATTATGTTGTGGATTGGTTTTTCCTTCTTTTGTGATAATGATTTAGGAGGAATTTCTTCTGTTGTTTCCTAAAACAATAACATTACCAGTAAATATTACATATGTATACAGACTCTACTTTAAAGAATTAAAAAAGAAATTTTTTATAACTCTTTACTCACTTGCTATTATTAACAATCCTTGAATTTGAACCTCATTGCAGCATAAATTCCATTCCACTTTTTAAATTTCTTCTTGTTACACGAACGTATATTTGTAAGTTTTTTCTTAAGACTATCAACATTTGCCTTTGGCTTAATTTCTTTATAAATATTTAAGGCCCGATTTATATTTGCATTAGTGATTGGTATAAGTATTTAGAGCGAGGTCTAAACTCGTTTAGACAGGTTGTGTTTAGTGCAAATTTTTGGTATTTTTGCAAATAATGTGTTTAGTAGATTTTTTCAAGTAAAATTGTCACCGTCAATCGATCACTCTCCCCACTGTCTTCTTACCGTCGTCTTTATCCTCACCCAGGATATTCGAGTCTTTCTTTATACGTTGATTAACACAATTTTACCAAATCAGCTTGCTCGCAGTAATCATTTAACTCGTCGTTCGCATTCATATTATAGTTATCAATGTTTATTCCGGCCCTAACAGTTTTGCCCGCATAATCTTATTTTTCTTTCGATCCTTAATTTTCGAAAGTGTCGGTAGTTCTCTGAAAGTATCAAAAAATATACCTAAATAGTGCATGGGCCCCTTTTCAAACATTTTCGACCTGTAACGAACATGACGCAATGCGCACGGCGAACGCATTTTGGCATGTCCGTCTAACATAACTGCATTATAATTCCATTTTTACTCAGAGCAGACAAAATGACGTATATTCAATTATATATAAAAAAACATAATGAAATATCTCGAATTGTATAAGTTGACATTCCAGTTGTTTTAGAATTAAATTAAAATTTCCAAGCACCGTCCGAAATAAACGAAGTAATTTCACATCTGGTTGGCAATTTAATTTATACGTTTTGTGGGTGTAGAAAATCTTTGTGATGTTACGCTCTGTGTACTTAGTGTTACTGACTTTTGACGTAAAATGTATGTACGTGTATCGTATCAGTACACGCAATTTTGTAAAAATAAAACTTTATTGTTAGTGCTAATAAAATTTTTAGGACCGGCATTTTAAATGTTTGTTCCTGTCTTAATTTATAACATTAACGACATCGAGTCTGGTAAAACTTGCAACAGGTAAAATTTTGGACGTTTTTCAATTTGTGTTATATAAGCAGATGTATTAAATATAGAACGCGTATTGTGAGTTTGATTTGTCATTATGTGATTTCCAATTATGGAACAAACGATGCGCACAACACTCATTTCTTATTTCAAATCGAAAATAATTATTTTTAATTATATTAGCCGATTCGTGCGTAAAATTTGCACATTTGGTACGTTCTTGTTAATTTCTAATAGCATATTATGTAAAGAGACTTGTTAAAAGCATTTTACGCACGATTAGAAAGACGCTTACCGTCGGGTGTGTAATGTTTTACATACATACGAATCCTAAAGAAGCAAGCAGAAATCTAATTACCTCATTTGGGAAGCATTCAATTAAATCTCTTTTTCATCTACTTTTATTCTCACGTCTTTTTAAATTATATTCATTTTCTGTAACTTTTGTATTCATATTAATTTAGTGTAGCAGCCCAAAATTCATATTGAACAATTAAACAAGAATTATCCAAAGGAATTAATTGTTCGTCGAGTTGTGCAATTCTATCAAATGTTATTATTCAACATTCGACAAGCTTAACTTATAATTTTGATAGTGCATTTAAAAATAAATATATGAATATGAATTTTTAGGGAATAGTGTGACGGATTCATTCGTATATCTGTGAAGAATGTGTCCTAGTCGTATAAATAGATCACAACTTGATTTGTAAAACAATATGCACATGTAGAATTACATACTAGGCGCTCCACTACGTGTCTCGTGTGTCCATTTTTAAAATTTTTCATTTTCGAGATTTTCAGTTTCCCGAATTTGAATATTTTTTATATGTGTGTGCGTGTGTATAATGTGTATATAGTAATACCAAGATTTTGCATTTTTTATATTCAAGCACAAATAGAAAAGGATCGATATCACGTTATTAAGCCTGTCCTTTTTATCAACGAATCTACATTTTCACAAGTAAATATTTACTCTTGTTACTTTTCGCTATTTCATGAATCTCTAAAATAAAATTGCTGAATATGCGAAAATCATGATTTTCCATTTTCTCGGCAATTACAATATTTTGCAATCACCCAAATGCACAAAGCGAATCATTATTTCCTGATAACATAAACAAGAAGGAAAAAAAACTTTTATGAACACAAATAAGACGTTCCATGAATTTTCCAAATATTCGGAAAAGTATTTTTGTGTATACAAATTTTTTCGCATGAATGGATTATATATGATTTAAAGCGTTTTAGCGTTCTTTTTGGTAAGTAGTTTAGAGCGTTTTGTTTTTAATAGTAAGTCTATTGTGATTAGAAATATATGAAACATTTTACAAATTTAAACGTAAATTGAACGAACATTCATACTCGAAACTATGCAGTGAATGTTGTTGCTTGGATTAAATTAATAATGTAATAATAAACAATTATCAGGTTAATAATAACAAGCGCGATTTACAGGAAACAATTTCAAGTTAAACTAACGAAGTGGAAGAGTAAATCAAGTGTAATTAAAATTTTATTAAGTTCATTTTAAGAGGATTTTTCTGTAAATGCCGACATCTTGGATTGACGTGCACATCAATTGTGCTGTCATTAACTTTATAAAATTGCTTTCGTAATTGCAATAAAATCCGATCAGGTGCACAACTGATTTTCCAAGAAAAGAAATCCTTTTAAAGTCACTTTCCTACCCCTACAACCTTCCCACCGCCCACGAAGGGTGAGTGGAAATGAAGATTTAAGACAGAAAATGACATTGTTCATTTAAAGAGAAATAAAATGAGTAATCCAATATATTTTTATTATACCTGCATTATAGCCTTGAATTAGATAAATAAAAAGCAAGAGATGTTGTAAAACGTTATTAAGCAATAGTTACAAGAGAGCAGTGTTGTTGTGTTGTTGTTAAACAATAGTTGCAGTGGTTCTCATAGAGAGCGGGACCGTTCCTTTGTGGATACTAAAAAAATATATAGGATACCAACAGATCCTGTACATTTGTGAGGCATTTAATTAATCGAAGGGGGATGCAGAAAAAAATGTTGAGCATTTTGAGAAACCCCTAAAATATTATAATTGATGTTACTTGTTGCGAGGCTAGCATCCGGCTGCTCAGATTCAGGACGGAACTTTTTCTTTTTGCCTGTGTGGTAAGGGTGAAACCACAACACGAAATTTTAAGCTCACTTTCATATATGATCATTCGATTAGAGGTAGATACCAAAGTAGGCCTACCGCCACCAAGCATACGACAGTCCGCAACCAGAAGAAGATGCTTGATCGGTACAGTTTTCAGATACCGTAAGTTCTCCAGGTGATACAGCTCAAGACCGCCTTTGCAAATGCCACAAGTAAGTATTCGTCTAGATTGCACCTTCCACTTACAGGACAAGTTGAACCCGGAGATCCTTCGAACCAGCTTCTTCGCCTTTCTTAATGAGTATCGTGGCTTTATTCACTAATAAGTCTAAAGACCGAACGCAGGGTACGGAGCTCGTGCGTTGAAACAGATATCATCATTTCAGGCACCTACCTTCTTTTGCGAGTGTGAACTTGGCCAAAGTCTATATTATCTTGTAGGCCTTCAGACTGTGTATGAGCATCGTCAGTAACGAGACAAGTCGGCACACTTTGCAGCCTCGGTTCTCTTCACCTCCTCACAGCAAAAGGCTTGAGAAGTCGTGGAAAGTTGTGGGAAGAACTTTGTTTTTTTTATCGTTATGACTATTCTGACCAGGTAACAACACTACTATTGTGATTTGTGGTGCACCATGTGTTCAGACCTCTCCTTAAACGTTGAAAATCCAGTGCTGTTTGAAATAGGCACTGTTGGGATACCCATGCGTAATTAAAGCTTGTGGGTAATGCGGACGTGTTCTTTCGGCTTATCTAGACTTCTTGCCGAGTAGGAGAAGGCGTAAGCCAAGTTCCGCAGGTTACGTCTCCGGCCTCCCTAGCGCTCGCAATGTGAAAGAGATTAGAGAAGTCGTCGTGAGTGTCTAAGAGAACTTTGTTCTTTTCCATTAATAAGCACCCTAATCATATGATAATTATATGAATTGAGAACTAGAGGGTCGTATAGCCCGAAGAAGGGAAACTTCCTATCGATCATTAGTGGTACACTTGAAGTGACAGTGGTTGGCCATATGCAAATAGATTAAGAAAAGCGTCAAAATGAAAAAATTCTCGAAAATGACTAAACTCGTCACAATGACAAAAATTATTGAAAAAACGCGAAAATTGCAAAAATTAAGAAAAAATAAAACGTTGAATATGATAAACAGTTTCAAAGTGAAACAAAAATCGTTGCAATTCGTAAAAAATGACAAAAAACTTAAGCGGTAAAAAAATCATAAGAATCGTCCGAAAATATCAAAATTGTTAAAATGAACAAAACCCTAAAAAACGACAAAATTCGCCAGCGAAAAAAATCATTCAGAATCTTTGAAAATAAAAAATCATTGAAACCGTAAAAAAATCTTTTAAAATGATGCAAAAAGCGTTAAAATAAAAAATTACTACACTCAAAATCTATCGATATTGGTATAATTGTAACATCGCAGGAACAAAGTTTCTCTTTATAACAATGAAACATTGATGTGTGTGTGTGTGTGTGTATGTTTAATCTTTGGAACAAATTAATGAAGGCATTAAGACATGGAAGGGTTCACTGATTTATATATCTGGAACGATTATGTAATCATGCTGTGCGTTGGTATCTTTCCAAATAGAACAAAAAAATTCTTGGTGTAATTCTTGCACGCGTAATATGAAAATCAATATTTACAAAAGAAATACCGTCAGCATTTGCAAAAACCAATTCATTTTTACATAAAAATATTAAAACTGCCAAACAAATACTCATTTAATTGCATATTTCTATTTTTAGTTCGTATAATACCATAACATTTCCATAAAATTTATTTTGTTGTAGATCAGTAGAAAGAATTCTGGCAGTTAACAATTTTCGTAGAGGAAAAATTGAAAATTGAAATTTTAAAGAGAGGAAACGTTTATTTAGAGTTCGAAATATAAAATTTGAAATATGGGAATGTTATTTTGATATAAGTCAATAAAATTGGTCTTGCAATTCTAATATGTTAATGTGAATAGTTGGGAAAACCATTTCGTGATAAAAGAGATTCCAGTTGTTTTATTTGAATATTTCACTTTATATTGTCTTAAACAATTATAGGAACTGAATTACAAATTTATTTAATCTTAATTTTTAGATTAGTTAACATACTGAAAAAAATCTTAAAATGTTTTATACTTTAATTTTTTCAAATGTTCCGAGTAATCAGATTCATTTTAGAAAACCTTTAAATAAAAGCCAAAGAAACGAAAAAAAAAAAGCGAAGAAAAACAAATTAAAAAAAAGTTGGAAAGTTGTATGTGAGAGAAAAACTGAAAAAGATTAAAGGAAATTTCATGATGCTGAAAGTAGAGAATTCATAAAAGTCGAAAACGAAACCGGATTTTTTAAAAATTTAAGAAAATCGAAGAAAATTAGAAAAATATGCAAAATATTGAAAATCAAAATTCCAAAACATTCGGACAAATCAGTGATATTCATATTCTGTGACTGGTTTCCACAGCTTTTCGCAGCCTAATTCAAAGCTTTTCACAGGGTGCTGTACAGGTGTAGAAAAAAGCTGTGAAAACCTGTAAAATCGCCAAAAATATTTTTTAATAGCTAACGTTTCTGTTTAACAATTTAACCTTCCTCAGGGCTTATATAAAAACATTCACAATTACAATAAACATAATAATAATGTAAGTTTTTTTGGATTAATATGATGTTTATTGTAATTGTGAATATTTTTATATAGGCCCTGAGGAAGGTTAAATAAATATAACTGAAACGTTGGTTGTTAAAAAATATTTTTTATTGTCTTTCAAAACAAAAAATAATCATTTTATAAACATATAATCAAGGGCGAAAAAAATTGTTTAATTTTTTCAATAATTTTTTCATTTTCGTCCGATTTTCCAACATTTCTTTGCTATTTATTTTGGATTTTATTTCAAAAGGAAATGAAAGAAATCTAAGGAAGTCAGAAAAACAAACTTTTTTCTGGATTTTATCAATTTTCCTTTTGTTCTTACCTTTAACAATTTGTTTTAAATCGTCCAAATTTTTCTTTGAGATTATTTACTTTCCTTCGTTTCATAGGAAAACCAGAAAATACCGTAAACAAAATAGAAAAACTACAAAACCAGTCGGAAAACTCGGAAAAGCATAAATCGTCTGTAAAATGAAAGAAATCGTCTGTAAAATTCTTGAAATCGGTACTAAAATGCGGTTATCCTGCCGATTTTGAAATCGGCATTAAAATGCTATTTTACTGCCGATTTTGTGTACAGTTGGCTGCATATCTTACATTGGAAAACACTAAATATCTGAATTCGTTAAATGTTAAATTATTTAATTTAACATTTTACCAGTTTCTCAGAACCTTTAGATCAATTAAACACCCCCCAAATCTACCAGCAGATGTCGTCGCCTCTCTGAATGCTTTCATCGTCGCGCTTTGAGAGCCAATGTGCTAATTAAAGTACTCCAAATTGAGAACTGCATTTTAATTTATTTTCAGAAAGAAAAAAGAAAAAATGCAAAAACGTTAAGCATCGCGTGCCAATGCCACGATTGTTTATGTAATTTGTAGGAACGTGAAATGATGAATGCATTTTTATTTTTATTAAGACACGTATACTTCCGGACGTGAATAATTTGCTGAGCAAATAGATCCATTAAAATAAAAACTAATTTTTGGATGGACGATTAAAGTAACGCTGTGGTATATTTTTAGTAATGAGTGAAATAAAAATTCATTCATGTGAAATTGCAATTCTGGGAAAAGCGGCGACTAATTTATTTGCTTGGAAAAGCTCGATAGACCTCATTGTTAAAATTAGAAACGAGCTTTTTGTTATGATGTGTCAAAAGACGGCGAGAAAGAGCGCGTCATCGTTATAGACTGATTCATCTTTTGCAAACAATGTTTTCTATTAACTCCCAACTTATATAAATGGAAATGTCTTATTAATATTCAGTAATCGAATTAAATGTCAATTTGTTGTTTTTGATGAACGTGAAATGTTCGTATATCAAATCTAAATTGGAAAATGAAAAAAATTGAAATTTTGAAAAATCAAAAATTTATAAATCAGAAAATGGCCAAATTTGAAAATCAGAAAAAAAATCGAAAATAAATAAAAATCAATAAATCAATGAAAATATCAAAAATAAAAAATGACTTTTTAATGCTTTGTTTTTAAAATCTTTGAAATATTTGTTTATTTTGGCATTTTTATTTTTGACGTTTTTATTTCTTGATGTTTTGATATTTGGACACGATTTTAACATTTTTCACATTATCTGACATTTTTGAATATTTTTTTATATTTTCTTAAATCTTTGACATTTGACGTTTTCACATTTCGATAGTTTTGATTTTTTTTAACATCTTGACATTTTTTTATGTTTTTTTTTTTAACATTTGGACGTTTTGATTTTTTTCAACATTGACATTTTCGGACATATTTAAATTTTTTGATATTATCTAGAAACGGTTTGATATTTTCAGATATTTGAACATTTTTGACCTTTTTATAACGAAAATATTTAATAATTTTCATATTCTTTTATATTTCTAAATATTTTGACATTCTGTCGTTTTTGACAAAATATTCTGAAGTTTTACGAAATATGTTATATGTTACTTAACCTGATTTCGTTTGTATTCCAAATGTGTAGTTTATAGGTAAGTGACTATCAAATTTGAAACTATTAAATGATAATTTATATTTGAAACTTTTGAGCTGCCCATAAACCGTCATTAATCTACTGACGGATATTTGAATAGGCCCATCAGTAGAAGAAGACATAAACATACAAGAAGTTACATTACGCAAAACATTTTTCTTGTAAAAGTAAGTTGACACCAGTGATTTAAAGTGACTAAGAACAACAGATTGGTATGATGAGGTTGAAAACTTGCGGGGCAGAATTTTGAATCTAGCATAAGCAAAGTTATAGGAAATTGACACTGATAATGCCTTAACTAATCTTCTCCTGAATACCCGCTAATTGCATCCTCAAAAGCAACTAAGCACCATTTGAGCACCTCATAAAAATCGCCAAAATACCTTTTTAAACTAAACATCTTCTAAACATCTGTTAAATACTCTCTCAAAAAATTTGATAGACTCCTGAACACCCTCTAAGCGACTTCTAATACCTTTTAAACGCTCCTCAACGAGTTTGAACCATCTGTCCTAAAATTTTCCTAAATGTCTCTAGGAACACCTTCTAAATGCTTCTTAAACAACAAGTAAAGTCTCCAAACATTCCCTAATTGTCTCTTGAAATGACCTCTGATCTTTACCAAATGCCACATAAGGTTCTATGGCTTAAACGCCTACTTAATACTATTTAGATATTCTTTTTATACCCTGAACACGCTTCCTAAATATCCCATAGATACCCTCTTATCTCGGTATAAACATCCCTTAACAAGCCCCAATCGCCTCATTTAAACGCTTCCTTTGCACTCCTTAAATGTCCACTGAACCCCATCAAAACGATCCAATAAATCATTTTGATTTCCCAAAAAATAATCCTCAGATGTTTTATAACATCCCATAGGAACCCCGTAACGTCCCGTAATCTGCATTTGGACAGCTCCACAAAATTTTTGAAAGCACTTTGAATGTTTTCTTAAACAATCCTTACACATCTCTTCAAAACGACACAGCCCATAAACATGTTCTAGAAACAGGCCTTCTGAACACTATACAAATCATCCAAAAAATCTAAAACGCCTCCTAAGCATTCCTTCTGAAGATTCCTGAATGCTTCCCAGTAATTTTCTGCCTCCATCTTTGTAATTAGTGCGTGGTTTTTTACAAAAATGTAGGGGCTACCACCTTCTATTTGAAATAATTAGGAGCTCTACAAAACAACAGTTCTAGGGGCTCTACTTAACCTTAACTTCGAAAATATATTCAAAAATGTTAATTCGTTTGATTTCACCAAATAAAAATTGACTAAAGCACTTAATTTTATAAATGTAACTTAGTAACTTTTGGCAATAAATCGACGAAAAACAAAAACCTTACACGAAAACGGATTAGCTAAAATGTAGGGGTTGATTATGTTGGAACCACTGAACCGATTCCCAAGATACAGTAATTCAATAAAATTTTTTAATAGTAGTTTTCTTTAAATTTCAGTGGGAGTGCATTTGAAGGGCAATGGCAAAATGGGAAACGACATGGTTTGGGTGTAGAAACAAGGGGTAGGTGGATATATAGGGGAGAATGGACTCAGGGCTTTAAAGGACGATATGGAGTCCGACAGTCCAATACCTCTACTGCCAAATATGAAGGAACGTGGGCCAATGGGTTACAAGATGGATATGGCTCTGAAACATATGCGGATGACGGTAAGATAATTTAAGTAAGCTTCTTTCTCTTTTTATATATTTTTATTTTATTTTTATTTTATTTATTTTTCTGATGAAGTGCATTCCTAAATAAACGAATGGTTAATTATCTAGAAGTTACATGATTTGTAACATTTTCTATGCTTTTGGGCAACAAACAATACAAATTTTCAAATACAATACAACACTGGAATTTAATGAACAGGTTTACCAATCTTTGAACTTTCGAGAAGTTTTGTATTGTTGAATATGCTAACTAAATCGAATGAAAAATGAATTAAAAAAATGAATCGAAAGTTTTGAAGTTTTAAATTGGTTGTTATTGTGAACGTGTGCTTTAATCGATTAATTATGCACTTGTGTCATAATGGCCATGATAAAAAATCATCCTGTATATCAATAATAATAAAATCTTGAATTAAATTTTCGCATTTGAAAAGTTTCATTCATAAATGTGTGGAATAGCAGGATTTTCTAATTTTAATTTTATGTTTATAATGTCAATCAAATCAAAATATTTCCGTTGATGTCGAACTACGTCAATGTTACATCAAAGGCGATGAAATATTGATTTTTTTAACATTTTCATTCAAAAATTAAAAGGAAAATATTTTTGTGAAAAATGAAGAAAAAACAGAAAATAATTAAAAATAATATAAACAAAAAAAAAATAAATAAATAAAAACAAAAAAAAAATTATTATAAAATTCCATATTTAACGTTGAATTGGAAATTGAAAATTGGAAAATTCAAAACTGAAAGTTACAAAAAACAAAATTTAATATCTAAAAATTGGATAATTAAATGTAGAAAAATTTAAAAATGCGCAATATGACTGTGGAAAGTTGGAATGTTAAAATTTTGAAATATCGAAAGTCGAATGTAGAATGTCGAATGTAGAATGTCGAATGTAGAATGTCGAATGCAGAATGTCGAATGTAGAATGTCGAATGTAGAATGTCGAATGTAGAATGTCGAATGTAGAATGTCGAATGTAGAATGTCGAATGTAGAATGTCGAATGTAGAATGTCGAATGTAGAAT